>PDLN01000012.1:1420004-1542772 GCA_003369635.1 Coleophoma crateriformis
ACATCAGCTCCCTTGGCCACCAGCCACTCAGCTATCTCCTTGTGCCCTTCCTCACAAGCAGCCTGGAGAGCAGTAAGATCAAATCTACCACCCCGGGTATTTACATCAGCCTCTTTGGTTAGTAAGGACTGGAAGATAGTAAAGCAACCTCCATATGCTGCGGCTGCAAGCACAGTCCCGAATTTTCCCTCAGTGGTTTGGTTAACATCAGAGTGTTTCTTGAGAAGTAGGTCGAAAATCTGCTCATGTCTTCCAGCTGCTGCTAACTGAATTGTATCTGCAAGCTCGCTAGATATATCCTTGACCATGATGTTGGCTTTAATTAAACCCTCGACGATATAAGCAACGGCAATGCCATCTCTGTAGTGATCGGCCCAATAGAATGCACTGTATGATAACAATGGATGTGTAGAGAATATTCTTGGACGGTATTTGACCTCCAACAGGCTTTGATGAATGTTGACAGTGGCAGCCGTTGTTTCGGGGAATGAGAGTATTTGAATGCACACTAGAGCCATGTGGTGATGAGACTTCTCAACTGTGAAGTTCCATTCCTGCGATGCTTCTTTTCTGTGCAAAAGGAACTCCTTGACAGTTTGATGGATAAAATAGACCTTGGAACCGATGATGTTAATCATAAGGCCGCAGAGACCAGGGAGTCTTTCTCGTAAGCTTTCTGGACCTTCCAATTCAAGGCTCTTATATGATTTTGCCTCTTCAGAAACGCTGAGGGCAACATCAAGCTCATCAAGTGTCAGCGGTTCATATGCTGCCAGTACGAAATCCAAGACTTTTCTTGCATACTTCATATTTGGACTCTTGGAGAGTAGAGATTCATAGGTAGCATTGATTTCCCGGGGAAGCGTCCTGATTATCTCTTTCATCTCTGAAATCTTCCTAGGCCATTCTTTAGGAAGAGATTTGATGATTAAATGTAACCACAGGTACGTTCGATTTTCCATGCTCAATAAGGTTTCGTGAAGGTATTCTTGTACCTTTGGTGGCAGTTTGATTTGTTTACCAATATCTGTTACATGATGCCTGATGAAAAGGTCGATTTCTTTTTTGATGCTGTCTGATTCCAATGCTCCATTCAGCCTTATACCGATACTGGTCTGAACAACGTTTTCGAAGGCGGCCTGAATGTCAAGATACGGCCGGCTGGTAATCAAGAAACGGACTTTGGGTGATGGAGAGTGCTGTTGAGTAGAACAGAAATTATTGATTGACCGGATGAGCTCTTCTTGGTCATGTTCTCGGCACTCATCAAGTGCATCGAAAAGACATATGACTTCCCCAGCATCAGGGTCCCTCATCATGGCTAGGAAAACTGACCATAGTTGGAAAAATGATGCTTGGTCCATTTTTTTATCTCCCAGTTCGTCATATAGAGGCATAACATTCTTTACCAGGCTAAATCGTCTAGAAATGAACTGGTGTAAGAGGGAACGAATAGCTTTATGACCACTTCGTTGGTCATCACTAGTATCTTTGAAGAAGAAATAAAGGACGGAGGCATTTACAGCATGTTCGGGTAGATCGTCATCAACAATGGTACGGCAGAGTACTGATTTTCCACAGCCAGCATCTGCAGATATCCAAAGTAGCCTCTGGTCAGTATTCTTCCTCCATCGAAGGTAGTTGGGATGCTCCAAAGCCCATAGGCAAGTTCCAGGTATATGCAATGGGTTCTGGTTTTTCTGATCATCGTATGGCATGCCAGATGGAACAAGAGCTTGATGGCATTTCCTCATTTTCTCGTCGAGACCTTGTTGTAGTTTTGATCTGGCTCTGTCTTGCAGTCCCCGGGCTGTTTGATCTTGTAGACTTTCTATCTTCGAAGTAAATTCTCCAAAATTAAAACTCCTCAAATTCTCATCCCAGTGATGGGAGACTGCATCATAAAATGTACGTTTTATACCCAGGTCCGACTCCTGGGCCGGGTCTTTTATACATTCCTGATATGCTTTCTGGACTTTGTCGATGACACCACTTTTTCCACTGAAAGTCCGGGAGAGAAGTTTAAAAAAGTGTTTGTGATGATCAGCTTGAGTATCCTCCTCAAGCTTGATGACGACAGTAGTAGACTGTAGGAGCTCTGGAGGGAGGACTTCTCTTAAATTGCCATTGAGAATCAAGGGGATAATCTCGGCGCATGGTTTTTGCGCCCGCTGGTGTAAGAGCTTTTGGGCTTCCAGTAGAGCTACTTCGGTCCAAACATGATGGAAGCCTGGTTTCCTGCAGTTGGCTTCAACCAGTTCGTGCAATTTTGCTTTGAGGTCTTCTGTGCTCGCCTCGGTATTGTCAAAAACGCTTTTGATATCTTCTCGGTATGACACATAAAATTCTGAGTTAAGGTATTCCGCTAGTAGTTCGGAGCCACAGAGAATGACCTTCTTCGCTGACAAAGAATAGATGTGTGGTGGTAGTAGGCACATTTGATTTTTAAAGATATCGCTCTCGGCCTCATCATCAACAGGCTGACAGAAGTATGCACCCTTATCTGATCCTTTGGGTAGCTGATCAGACTGCAAGTTGGTTCCAACGTAGTTGAACCATCTGATGAACTGCTTTGCAGTCTCCTGAGATGCCTTTTTCTGAGAGTCTCTGTTCTCATGCGCATAGACCAGAAACATCCTCGTTGACTCGAGCTCTAGAACTATTCTCAATGTCCTCAAGGCTTCATCGAAAACATTCTCAGCATGTTCCTTTCCATCCTCCTCTTCAGGTTCTTTTCTGTTGGCCCGTTGACCAGGATCAGAAAGCTCGGAGACTGGACTCGACTGTGTCTGTGATTTCTGCGTTGGTTGACTAGAGCTGCTGGCCGGATCGCCTTTGGAGCCCATTTTGAACTTCTAAGATGCCTTTCGATCGTTCTATACCTGATGGATGGTGATACCAGACTCATGTTAGTTCAATGTCTCCAACAAGAAGTACTGACTTACAACTTTATCTTGTGTGGAACCAGGTGAGTCCCGAGCCTCGCGAGCGAGGTGGTTGCGAGTTAGCAGCCAAGGGCCAAGGGCAAGCTTCGTCGAAGATTTCGTTCAACTTGTCGCGTTTTAACATTCAGTCTGGACATAGGCAGTAATTGATGAGAAGGGGAGGAGAAATGGAAAGGAATGATGGCAACCAAGCAAGGCGAAGCAGCTTTATAGGCTACTTGAATCCCTGCAACTCAGCCTCACCAATTGCATCTGTCAACGCCCGATTGACCCTTCAACTCCTAGTAACTTACGACTGCAAATTGAAGGTTCGAGGGAGCTGCTGTTTGTCACCTGAGTGAATGAAAGAGTTGACTTTCCAGGATCATGACTCTGTCATCCTTTGATCGAGGTCGAGGAGTGATATTTCGAAGGCTTTCATTGTCGCATTGGGGTCCTTATCTTGCCGCTGTAGCTGGGGTTGAATTGGCGCTGGCATATGATCGAACCAACCGTTTGGTCGCTCATCTTCAATGGGGTGATGGCGGTTACTCGTTAGGCTTAGTCTTGGTTGTGGTAGGGGTGCGAAGTTGCCTTGAATGCCTACATGCAGGCATGGCACTCGAATCGGATATTCTCAATACCAACCCCAACTCGAACGGACCCATAAGTCGAGCGGTCTCTGCACCACATGATGGAACAACTACCAAGTCTGAAGAATTCTCAAATACGTTGGTGTCAAGATGGCCAACGCCAGCGAAGAGCCTCAAGCAGTTAACATTCGAACGATATTCTTGACCTTTGCCCGCGGCAAAATCAAGTCGAAAACTACCGCCCAGATTTTGAATATAAGGTCCGTATTCCTGGAACAATGGATGTTCTGTCCATTGCGCTGGTAGCACTTTTGTTCGACTGGGTCGCTAGGGCACATATTTCTTATATCTTGATGATATCCGACGGAGGCTGAGTGAATACTTCCATCGGTGGCTGTGAAAACACTGCAATTTATTTGCCAGAGCTGGCCTTTGGTGATCGGTCGTCTCCTTCAGGAGTACAAGCCCAAAATTAGACCCAAGTCGCCAGGCCAAGTGCAGTCCCAAGTTTAAATAGTCTGATAGCTTAGATGATTACCAAGTCGCTGCTCAAACTAGGATTGTTATTGCATCATGGGCTTGTCGCGTTGACCGGGCTATAGTTGTGATATGTGGAAAGTTGCTATCTGCATGACTTGCGTCTTGGCTCTGAACTCGGGGAAGTATGCAGGTGGCAAGCTGGAAGAGCATAACGTAACCATGCTTGATAGGAAATAAATGTGCATCTTATATACCATCAGCAGAAAAGACACTTGAAGCCCGGAGCCTGTCGACCAAAATTTCGGTTCCTCTGCGAATAGAGGATTGACAATATCTTCAGGACAGCTTCCGCCTATCACCTTCCTTCAGTCCATAGATTCCATGCTATAAGCGTACAAGCAACTGAAACCTCCGCCCCCCCCCCTCTACACAGTTGGTATTGGCAAATACATAGTGTCACCTCTGTCTACTGCGAATCGAAGCTCAGCACTAGATTAAGCGACATGGGCCATCCCAAGTCACGGATATAATTATCTTCTCTAAGTTCGAGTCCCGACAGCTGACTGAAGCGCTCCGAAATCGATGCACTCGTGGACCTGGAAAGCTCGATGCATCGAGTATGGACTGAGCATTACTCCAGACAGTCCTGGCCGCTGTTCAAGCGACATTTGATCATTGGCTGGCTCTCACTGTTGAGTTCGCACAGTTTGGACGAGGAATTTGGGGCTTCTGATACTTCTTAGTCTTGTGCTGGCTTACGAAAGTCTTTCAGTAGAGTGATGACCACGACAAACGAGAAACTTTCTTGGGCTATCGACAAGCAAGAGCACCCATGGCCAAAGGTTCGGTCACAAACGATTAGCAGCTAGCTGCCCGTGGAATTTCAATCGGCCGTTACCATAAGTAAGTGCGAGGGGGAGTGGGAGTGCGAGTGCCAAGCTTCTGCCGCCATGCAGATGTGATAAACGCCACCGCAGGACTGCCATCTCCCGAGCGCTTGCTTTACTCGCTATGGTCAGTAATGTTATCGCTCCTGAAATACACCTAATGTGTGAGAACGAGCGATGCTTCGACGCTCTAAGTTGCATCAGTGCTTGAGCGGACAGCCAAGTTAATCCGAGAAAGGTGAGAAGCTGCATGCGACAGGGCACCACCACCAACTTACCATGCGTAGTGGTGCGACTGGGCGGACGAAGTCATCCGACCGGACGAAACGAAATGTCCCGTCGGCATCCACGCCGTCCGTACTGACAGGCCATGACCAAGCCAGTAGATTTGCACGAGAGACGCTGTGCTCATGTAAGGCGCTTCACATCAGGTAAAGATGCCATGTCAGATCTATAAAATGCTCGAGCGCTCGCAATAATCTGACCAGACCTTAATACAGCGTCCTTCTTCTCTCGGTCAGCTCTCAACCTTAAAAAGCAGCGTCGCTCCATCAACGTCACTACTACGACTTCACCCTGCAGCCGCATTCTTTCCATCAAGCTCACTCTCAAACCTCAATCAATAAGACACTGCCTCCCTCGTCTTTGAGAAGAAAACCAGGCAAGTAATAAAACCAAGAAAAAGAGAAAGTCATCTTGAAATCCATTGCTTCGTCAAAATGGTCATCATCAACGTCGCCTACACCACCGCCATCAACCCCCCCTCAGCCAGCCCGCACCTGAACCCGAAGCAGATCTGGGCCGGGCTGCAGCACAAAGTGCGGCACGCCGAGGAGTTCGTCAAGCCGATTGAATCATGCCAGGTGCTGAAAGAGGAAGGGAATACGGTCACGCGGCAGGTCAAGTTCGCCCCGGGCTACAGCAACACGGGCAAGCAGCTGGCGACCGAGGTGTGCACGGAGTATGAGGGCGTCAAGGTACCGTACTTCTGACCTGCTTTGGTTTTTCCGTTCGTGCGATGGGCTAATGGGTTTTCCCAGGTCAACTTCCTGCAAGAGGATGGGAGCATGATCCAGAATATCGTCTCGGAAGGAGAGAATGGTGAGATGTTCCTGACGTATGTCTTTGAGTGGTTTCGCGACGATGTCAAGGCTGGGAGCGAGGAAGAGCAGAAGATGAAGACGCAGTACGCCCCCATGGCCCGGACGGCTGTCCATGGTACCTTGGACACAGTTCGGAAGATGGCTCAAGATGGGAAGCTTTAGTAAGCTACGGGGAGGTCGCTAGAGCACGAGCGGAGGCCGCAAGTCGTGGAATATCTGCACCGCCATCTCGGAGACGAATTTGTTTATAGGATCATTAACACCACAACAGCGAAATGTTCACAGCGTGTATGTACAAAATGCGATCTTTTCGAAACAAAATCTGTTGTTTGAGCCTAAACTAGTGAAGGCGGCTGTCTATAATTGCAAATTTCACTAGTTACCTGATAAGTGCCATAAAAATCTATCCTACTTTGCCGTTATAATGAGCGAGAAGAGAAAAGACCCAAAGCAGTCATAATTCCAACCATAACCCATAATCCATAATATAGAAAACCCAATACCGCGCCAAACCATACACAAAAGAGATGAGACAAAAGAAATAAACAAGAAAAATACCCATAACTCATAACCAGGGAAACCATGCCTCCCCCCCTTCCAACACAAGAAATAGCAATGGAAAACAAAACAAGGAAGAAAAGGGACTATGATAGGATTTTTCTAAGCCCACCATCGCCGAATTCGACCAACTTCCTCAAAATGGTCCATATCTGCTCCGCGCCGGCCTGAGCCTCCTCTCTGCTCAAGACATTCTCATCAATAGTAAATTTGATCTTGTAGCCATCCAAAATCTTGACAACCTCGCAGACCAGGCCGTAAGGTTGGTTCATCTTGACTTTTGCACCAGCCATGTACACCCACCTCATGTCTTCCTCAACCGAATCCGTATCTGCATCCGGCTGCGATGCAGGCTTCGAGGGCTCGAAAGGCTGGAAGAGGAACAGCGCTCGGTTTCCGTGGGTGGTTCGTGAAAGGTTGATCGCGTCGTAGATATCCCCCAGGCCTACGGATCCGTTCTCAGTGGCATCCCAGAAACGCCCTTGCGTTTCTGCCAGATACTCTTTGACGCTGACGCTCGTGTCAACATGGCTTCTCAGGGGCAAGAAGTTGGCGCAAAGGCCATTGATAAGTTGTGGATCCCCCTTGTTGCCCAAGTCGATGTTTCGCCCGGTGTAGAGGTAGTCGAAGCCCACATCCATTTCTCCCGAGCACTGGGATAGGAAAAGTTGAAAGGCTGCTTGGAACACGATTGGGATGGTGATATTGTTCGACGTTGCGAAGTCATCGAGATTGATCTTGGAGGGAGCAAAGATAACAGATGTTGCATTAGGCGCGTAATTTATGGCAACTTTGGGATATTGGAAACCTGTAGGGCTGACCATTGGTTGCATCCAATACTTGAGAGTATTTTCTCGATCGTATTGGTATTGCATTTCTGTGAAGTCTCTGAAATGAGTTAAAGGTGGTAATGGATATCCATGCTGGAGCGCTTTGAAGTGATCACCGAAAATACGAAGAAGTGTACCGTCATAGAGACCATGATCCATCTTTGTGACTAACTCCTTCTTTCCCGACGGATGTGTCAATATGGCATACTGTATAAACGGCTGACCGAATTTGAAGTCGGAATTCCAGATCCGTTGAAGCTGCTGTTCTCGATCGGCATCGGAGGTCACATCAATAAAGTCAATCATAATCGATGCTGACTTGAGAACCACACCGAAGAACTGAGAGCCTTTGGACGTGAATGTTGTCCGGAGAATTTCGTTTGTGGCTGTAAGCTTCGCAACAGCTGATATCCAGAGTTCTGGGGAATGAAGCAATGGCCGCACTGTCATAAGAACCCACATCTTGTTCGGCGTCTGACCTTGAAGTAGGAATTCATTTTGGCCAGCTGGGCAAGGATATACATGCTCAATGAAATCATTACTGAGGCCCGCCCCTGCTATTTGGTCAGTGATGTAGCTTGGCACCTCAAATTTCTTTGGAATGATAGCATTGCTTTCCCCACCCTGCTTTTGTATTTGCAGGGCCATGTCCATTAAACGAGGGGACTTAAGTATACTTCCAACTGGAAGCATGAGACCGTGTTTCTTGACCATGTTGGAAAGGTTTATTGCGCAGATGGAATCTCCTCCAAAAGCTAAAAAGTTCGCATTCCGCCCCCGGGCCGTAGCTCCTAAAATTTTGGTAAACATCCCTTCGAGGAGTTTTTCATTTTGTGTTTGGACAGGGACAATATCAGCAAAAGCGCTTGCTCCGAAAGACTCGAAGTAGTATGTCGACAGCACCGCGGATGGCATCTGCTTGATCCATTCGCCGAGCAACTGCCTGTTGGATTTTCCGCTTGGCAACTTTGGGACAGAACAAAGTGGCAGAAGAACTTTTGGGTACATGTAGCTGGCAAGACCAGTCAACTTGTGCTTTAGTTCCGCAACCTTTGCGAGGTAATTCTCTGGGGGTTGTATCCCATCCTTCTCATCATCTCTCATGCCATCGAAGATGATAAAAGAAGCAAGTTGTTTCTTCCCAGCTATCTCGGCCACAATGGTCACTGAATGAGTGACGGTATCTGTATTGAGAATTGCCGTCTCAATCTCACCAAGTTCAATACGAAGTCCATTAATCTTCACCTGATTGTCTGCTCTCCCTAAGCACTCAATCTCGCCATTCGGGAGCCAACGACCAAGGTCACCGCTTCGATACATTCGGGTAAACCCTCCTAGGCTGGTGTCGCAGAATACCTCGGAGGTAAGATCAGGCCTATTCAGGTAATGGCCTCCGTCAACTTGTGGGCCTACAATGCACAGCTCGCCGATTGCTCCGTAAGGTACAAGGTTGGTGCCATCCCGCTCCACTACGAAGAAGTGCGCTGTTGGGAATGGAGTTCCTAGATTCCGAGGGTTATCCGACGTTGACATGTCGCGCATTGAGACCACCATAGCTGTTTCTGTAGGGCCATACGGCTGGATTACCCTCCTGTCGGCTGCCCACAGTTTGAGGATATCTTCGGTTAGTGGCTCGCCACCAATTGTCAGCGTCTGTAAGGTCGGCACTTCGTGTGGTGTAATCAGTCGCGCGACTGTAGGTGTGAGAAATGAATGGGTAACGTCCATCTCATTGATCACGCCGCTTAGGTCGTTGAGTAAACGTGCGGTGGGAGCCATACACAGGGTACCGCCAGAGTTCAGAGTATTGAATATATCCAAAATGGAAGCGTCGAATATATAATTAGAGAATTGAAGGGCACGCCATTCACCCGTCCTACGATTCTCAAGGTCGATCATAGACTCAATTCCGGCGGCAGCAGCTGAATGGGTTACGACGCAGCCTTTTGGCTTTCCGGTAGAGCCAGAGGTAAATATGATATACGCAAGATCGTTGCCTGAGATATCAATTTCAGGAGACTTATTCGAGAACTGTCCTAGGTCCATCTCGTCGACAAGAATAACAACACAGTTATCGTGTGCCTTATACTGGCTATTGGTTTTTTCAGAAAGAAGAATCTTGGCTCCTACTTCTCCGACAATGAATGAGTTCCTTTCGACCGGGTTGTCCGGGCTTAGTGGTACCCAGACAGCTCCGATTTTCAAGACGGCCAGAAGTGCGATTAGCATATAGGGTGACTTTTGGAGTAGTGGACAAATGAAATCCCCTCGCTTGGCACCATAATTCTGCAAACACCTTGCCATCTGGTTGGCACGGTAGTCAAGCATACGGTAGGTAAGGATCTCGACGTTCTGCCACTGCAGTGCTACTCGCCATGGTGTTGATATGACCTGAGCCTCGTATCCAGCGTGGAGACTCAAGGGCAGCGAAGTTGGAAAGGTTTTTGGAACAGAAAGCATAGCCAACTCATCTTTGGTGAGCACCGAAAGCGTTTTAATTATTGTTGTAGGACGATTCGCAATCTTGGAAACTGTTTGTGAAAACTGATTCAGTATAAATCTTGCCCGTACGGGTTCCATATCGCTTGTGAGTCGAACTTTGGTCTTGTCGCCAATTTGTTCTATTTCCAAGGTTGTATATTCGGTTTGCCAGGCTGGCTTCTCGCCAAGCTGCTTGAAGACAAGGGATGTCATATCGTCACTTTCAGTAGGGCTTTGAGGGAGAATGTTGACCATTGTATCGAAGAGAGTAGAAGATTGACCAGCAGCCTTCAGAGCTTTGCGAATGCCCAGATGGGAGTGCTTGATAATCGGCAAGGCCTGAATGTGTATCTCATGGATAAACTGTTCGAATGTAGCCTCTGGATTTGGCTGACACCGGCGAGGGACAACAGTCAACGTTGGCCCATCTAGACGATCAATACCATCAACGAAAGACTCTCTTCCTGAAACAGGTGTAGCAAATGAGATATCGGTTGAATCGAGATGCTTCGATAGCACAAGTGACCATGCTGCAAAAATTATGGTACTTGATGTGACTTTGTAACGAGACGATATCGTGTCAAGGTCCTCGACCAAGTCTGTAGAAATATATGATTTTTGGGCCATTGGTGAGTGATTTAGGATAGACACTGGTGCATTTCCAAGATAGTCCTTCCAGAAACTGTTAGCAGCCTCATTGTCCTCTTGTGTGAGCCGTCTAACAAAATTTTTGAATGGTGGACGAGGATCAGGAGTCACCCCGTAGTACAGCTTCGCAACATCCTGATAGAGGAAAGCACTGGACCAAGCATCAAACAAAGTATGATGCATTGACACAACAAGTGTTTTCTCGCTTACAACAGTCACACGAAAGAGTAGTTCTTCGCTAGCAAATCCTCTTGCTTTGTCAGAAATCTTAAATTCCTCAAGAGTCATATTTGAGACTTCCCATGGTATCTGGAAATCATCCCGGACAACTTGCATAAAGCCCTGCTCCGTCCAGATCAAGATTGTACGGAGGATATCGCTTCTCATAAAACAAACGGTGAAAGCCAGTTTCAGTCTGAACAGGTCCAGGCCTTGGATGTCCCATTGGCGTTGGTAAAGATAGTCAGTGCTTCCTTGTAGAGTGGCGGCCATTAGACTCTCCTGTAGAGGTGTTGCTGGATATGCATCGAGAGCGCCTACATGCTGGAGCGTGATGTCCATAAATTCCGAGAACCAGGGTGTTTGGGATATTATAGAAAACGGCCGTGTTATCTGTTGTTGTGAGCAATCTATGTTCTCATCGATAACCGCTCCTGCACGAAGAATAGCCAGACTTTGGTCACTGAAGAGTGAGTCGAGACCCAGATCCACTCCCTTAGCCCTAAGGCTATTGATCATCTGTATGGCTTGCATAGAATTGCCACCAAGAGCAAAGAAGGAGTCAAGTCGGCCAATATCACCAGGATCAAGGTGAAGAATTTTCGCCCAAACCTCTTGGATGATTAGTTCCACCTTGTCAACAACCGGTTCCGCTGCCTTAGCCGACCGTCTATGATGGAAGATCATGTCAATGGATGGCATGCTTTGAGCTTTGGATTTTATCGCCTTTAGATCTATTTTTCCATTTTCATTTGTCGGAAGGGCATCATATTGTAACCAGAAGCTGGGAACCATGTACTGAGGAAGGAGCTTTTGTGCAAAGGCCCGAAGTTCCGAAGCACATTCTTCCCAATTGTATCCAGTATTCAAGACCACGGCCACAACTAAGGACTTGTTGTCTCCAATAATTGTAGCTACGACAGCCACGTTCTGTACGCTCTCGTGCTTATTCAAGGCAACACAAATTTCCCCAGGTTCAACCCTCTGGCCACGGACTTTGACCATTTCATCTAGGCGGCCGAGAATCTCGAAATCTCCGCATGCGTGCCAGATAGCTGTATCGCCCGTGCGAAACATTTGCCCTGGACCAAAGGGATTTGAGAGGAATTTGGAACTTGATTCCATAGTCTGGCCTAGATACCCGTTCGCTAATTGTGGCCCCATGAGGCAGAGTTCGCCAACTTCTCCTTCTAACGCGACGTCATAAGTATCTGGGATAAGAACAAGTGCATCTGTAGTATCGTGTGGTCTTCCTACGATGGCAGGATTATCTCCTACCAAAAGACGCCTGGCAAAGTTCAGTTGGGCACATTCGCTTAACCCGTAAGAGACTTTAAGGTCGACGATGTTGGCCCATTTATCCACAACGGATTGGGTGAGCGGCTCCCCAACTGTTGTAATTTGTCTCAAGGTACTTGGCACATCCTTTGGTGAAAGTGACGAGAGCATAGAAGGCGTAATCCCAAGAGCCTCAATGTGCATTCTCTTAACAACATCAAATAGTGCAGAGCTCAGTCTTGCCTTGCTGGCAAGGCACAAACACCCTCCTTTGCACAGCGTGGCAAGAATTGTTCGTTGCGCAGCAGAGAATGCAGGATTGTAGAATAGAAGCCATTTTGAATTTCCATTAAGAGAAAAGTGGGTTATACCATGGCTTGCAGCAGCATGAGAGATAACAACTCCTTTTGGATTCCCTGTGCTTCCAGAGGTGTAAATTATACTGTTGCTAGTTAGCAACATGCTACAAGATGAGCGAGAGAACATTTGTCATGTTTTTAAAACGACGTACATAATTGGTCCGGGATGCGAACGAAGGAATACAATAACTTACTAGGCTGGACTCTCGAGACTTTGCAACTGGTGGATCGGACGGGCTTGATGAGTTTCTTGCTTCTGAAATAGTGCCTGATCATCAAGTAAAGGTTCGACAATGATAGCATTGCTAAATGTGCTGGAATAATTCCTGGACGTCAGGACGAAAGGTGCGGCGACCTCATTAATGATGAATTTGTTTCTCTCCAGGGAGCTTGCCGGATCGAGAATGACGTAGGCTGCCCCTGACTTCAGCACTCCGACTATGGATGCTATTAAGTCCACAGATACGTCTAGACAAATAGGGATTATTGTATGGGACTGCAGTTGAAGTCTTTGGGCGACACGATTGGACAGAAGATTGAGACGACTGTAGCTGATAGCTGGCTGGCCTTCAAATTCAACTGCAGGCTCAAATGGGTTGTTTTCAACTTGATGATTGAACAAGCAGGAGATGTTGCAAGGTGGAGTTGGTGCATCTGGTGTGCATATAGATGCAGCGGTTGAGCGGCCCTCCAACTCATCAGCGAATCGTTGTGATAGCGAAGGAGGTTCAATCTTACCGAAGAATAATCGGATGCATTGCCTCGCATGTCCTCTAAAACAAGAGCCATGGCATATGATTGCAATTAAATTGATGAACTATACTGAATATGAAAGATAGCACTTGCCCTATGCCCAAAAGAGCATGAAGAATGGTAAAGTGATATTCCCAGAGAGAAGAGTAAAGTCCGCTTTTGTTTTCACCACATCTAAATGGCGAAGAAGGCGAGACTTTGGATTTATAACTAACATAATGAGACTTGCCGAGAATACCATGACTTGTGAAATCAAACCTTGGCCAATGGTGGGATCATTCTAGCTGCTCAAGTCCCACGACACCTAGAGCCAGTGGTGGGCTAGCATTGTCACAGGGATGGGATGCATATCCACTTGTTTGGACTCATACCTTTTGTCAAGACGTCGGGGAAACCTGAAAAGAGATCTTCCACAGACAAGTTGAAGAAAAGCTGAGTTGAAGTGACTCGCCTTGCCAATTAGAAAGAATTCCTACTGTGATGCACTAAATTATGAGGAGTGTGATACTTAGATCACAACCCGTATCCAAACAGCGCCAGTTAAGAAGCCTCTGGGGGTGAGCACTAGACACGCATGCACTAAGATATGGTTTAAGCAGACCCAAACATGCGGAGCATATGCAATCAGATGCTGCTCCTGGCGCCTATATCTGCATGAGTCTGACAGCCGGCCAGGCACAGTATCAGGCGATTTGGTTAGAATAAAATGGGAAAAACAACAGCATAGAATAGCAGTACTACAGCAGCTCTATATCCAAATGGATAGCTAGTGGTGTGTTGACATCCGCGCCCGAGAGACCAGCACACCAAATATAACTCTGCCAGGGGAGCTGCCAATGGCCACTAATCAGCCAGATCAAGACCATCCTCGGCCCGCAGTACCTTCTTTATTACAGATATGCTTTCGCTGTTGCATATTCCTCACCGCTGTCAACAAAAGCGGGTAAATGAACGGTCTAGTCGCTTCATAGAACACAGTTTTAGTCCCCGTGACCCCTCTTTGGTCCATCCAGACGTCTGAAGTGGTTCATGGTCCGAGGTAACTAAACCACCGTGGCCGCTGCTGCTTGCAGTGCATTCCCTGGTACCATGGAAGATATGGAGCCAGTAGTCGCTAGGGACGCTGGGTGGAACTACTTAGACACTGCGTCCCTAGGAACGGCGCCGAAAAGAGTTACGCAGAAGACCGTTCTGGGGAAGAGTGCCCACTATAATTTAAAATGGTGTGGCAATGACGATACTGCTGCTGCTGCTAGCCTTCCTGATCTTGCAGGATGGGCAGGCAGGTAGGTGTGCTGGATCGTATGCAGATGATAGAGCTAGAGGAAAGCGGAGCGACACATGATTTGCGCCCCAATGAGGAATCCTGACATGGCCCAGCTGATCCCTGAGGATTTTGGAGAGAGGTAGTGTTGCAAGAGGCCTTTCTTAAAGGCGGGCTTCTTGATTGGCAATTGCAACGAAAAAGGTAGGTCGACTAGATGCGATGTCGTTGGTGTTGGCAATGTGTCGTGGTGGACTAGTCCCCAGCAGGCCTAGCGCAGCTGCACACCTATATGTTTTTGGTCTTTCGCCGTGGTCTTCTGCTCTGCACACCTTCACCGGTTCTGCGTACACCTGTCCGAACCCGTGTGGGTACAGAAACGACCCTGGTGGGCGATGATAAGACGTTCCTCTGCGTTCTGGGGACGTGCATGTTGCTATTGCCTAATCGGCATTTCCTTGCTCAAGCACGGTGCGCGGAGCGAAGAATGGCCATAAAGCCTGTCATGGGAAGAAGGAAGGAAGATGTATAGCTCTCTCCGACAAAACAAATAGAGCTGAAGGTAACGAAAGTCAAACTGATCTCATCAAATCCTTTTACGACATAAAGGTACACAGACAGGAGTCAACGCCTATGTTAGTGCGTAATCATTGGTTCTGGTCTTCAGCTGTCTACCTCGACCCTTCTTGCTTCCGCCTCGCGACGTACAGCTTCATTCCCATCGGGAGTGCGTCCTAGCTGTGCCCTCCACCTTCTCTCAAGCTTTCTGGTGCGATTGTGTGAGCCGGTGAGAGTCTACTTCAACTGTGTATCTCATGATATCTTCGCCATCTTCGTAACGTTGCGCTAGCTGCGTCTCAAAAGACAAGAGCACCTCAGTTCCAATCGTTAATGCAGATAACATCCACTTCTTTTTTTCAACAATCGAACGTAGAATACATCCCCCTTTCCTAATAAATATGCATGCGTCAAAGCAATCAAGCTCCAGTGACACTCTTCGGAATGAGCGCGCACCTGCAGTTCCTCCAAACGGAGGCCGCACAGCTTGGCTTCAGGTTCTTGGATGCCACTTCCTATTCTTCAATTCCTGGTAAGTCTTTGACGGGAGAGAACACTTTGCATGATAATAATACAATGTAGGGGAATTGTCAACGCATTTGGAGCTTATCAAGATTTCTATTCCACTCACTATCTGACCTCGAATAGCGCATCCGCAGTCTCGTGGATTGGCACTATCCAAGGGTTCCTCATGATTTGCGTTGGCGTTATCACCGGTCCACTGTATGATATGGGTTATTTGCATTATCTCATTTACATCGGAACTTTCTTGAATGTATTTGGGTTGATGATGACCAGCCTATCTACGGCCTACTACCAGGTGTTCCTTTCTTTTGGTGTCTGTGTTGGTCTTGGATCAGCTTGTCTTTTCGTTCCGAGCGTGGCCATTGTAGCGACATGGTTCACTACAAAACGATCAGCAGCAACAGGACTAGCAGCTGCCGGAGGAAGTTTGGGTAATCTCTCCTAGGCCTCTGCAATTTCTGAAACTGACTTTTGCCTAGGAGGCTTGATTTATCCTATAGTATTCCGCAAACTTGAGATAACAATCGGTTATGGCTGGGCCACTCGAGTTATCGGCTTTATATCTTTTGGTACGCTTCTGGTCTCGGCAATGGTCCTCAAACCTCGCATCTTACCGCCCAAGAAGCGTGCTCTCCTGGACCGAACAGCGTTTAAGGATATGCCATTCATTCTGTTCTCGCTTTCTCTCTTTTTCATATTCATTGGCCTCTATATTCCTTTTTTCTATATGCCTTCATACGCCACGGAGAAGATCCACACGAGCCAGTCTCTGGGATTTTATCTGCTAGCAATTCTCAATGCGGCTTCAATCTTCGGACGAATTATTCCAAACATCATCGCTGACAAGTATGGCTCCTTGAATATCCTCGCCCCGTTCATTCTAGTAGCGGGAGGCTTACAATTCGCATGGATCGGTATTCACAATCTGGCAGGCATCATCGTATTCTGTATTCTCTTTGGCTTCTTTTCTGGGTCTATAGTATCCCTCCCCCCAACCGCGTTAGTTACTCTCTCCCCGGACCTGAGTGTGATTGGAACGAGAATGGGAATGTGCTTCAGTTTTGCGGGCTTAGGTCTTCTCATCGGCAATCCCATTGCTGGTGCCATCCTTACTGGGAAATCGGGATTCATGGGCTTGAAGGCATTCGGTGGTGCAACGGTGATAGTAGGCTTTGTGTGCATGGCCATGGCTTGGTTGGTTCACAAGCGAGGAATTGCGAGGGGTACAGCCGTAATAGAGAAGTAGAAGGTTTCAAAGCCTATGAATTGGCGACCTATTTGAAGCACCCAGTTCTGCTTCTAGTAGGCACACTTCTCTGGTTGAGAATAGGTGAAAGGCTATCACGGAAGAATTTACAAATGTACAAGATACCGAATTTAGAGACGACAATGGACGCACAGTATGTATATCACAACAACATCTTCGCCAGCGAATTTTTGGGCATCGCGCATTCTCCTTTTTCTTTTCGCACTGGCGGATTTCCCTCGAAGGGATAATTTCTCCATGTTTATAAGTCCCTAAAATTGATTGATTGATAGATACTGGTGTTCACGATCTCCGAATCCATCTGTGAAGATATCTTTTGGAAGACCCTTATAATGTACATCCCTATGTTACGAGAACCCAATGTGCCGAGAAGAACACATGATTTAGGCGTCTCAAGTCCCTCCCTCACGAGCTTGGAATACCTGGTAGATGTTACATTGTTCTTCGGGCATTTTTCTACCAGAATAAAGGTGGTGCCGGGGAAAACACGCCGATCTCAGGGATGCTATCCATCTCTCCGTTCACATATTTGCCAAGCGCATCTGCCGAGTTTGATTGAAGTATGGCGTACTAGGCAAGGCTTGAATCATTTAGTTGTCGATTAAATTAGTTAATGGTTGCTATATAGCGGCTCTCTGAGCATGAAGCGGGTTTCTGATCCCCATCTTTCATCATGATGCTCTTGAGCAGTCTGCGCCAGCTCAAGATGTTCATCCTCGAGCACGAGAACATCTTCGTACGGAGTGTCAATGAAGGTGTCATTATCAGCCGCTTCGAACATCGAGCAGCCGACCCGTCTGAAGGCGCGACAACGCCGTCCATTTACAACGCAATACGCCCCTATGACGGGTCTCAACCGGACCACAAGAATGCCCCAACCATACTCGGATTCAACGTCGAGCTGTAGTGCTGCGCGAGTGAAATGTGGCGGGGTCGCAAAATCCCTCTCCTGCTGCATCTTATGATTGAAATTTAATCGGATCAGCAGCCCCAGATTCGTCATCTGGAATGGGCTGAGCATTGACGGGCTCCAAAATCCGAGCTTGGGGATATTTGCGAAGTCGGCCGGACAGTGCGCCAAAAGACCGCTTTCTGCATGTCGAGAGGGCCATGCGAAAAGGCTGTAATCGAATGAATTCTTCATGAACTCTTCCTGGAGGCGCCGGAATGCTTTTCGGGCGCCTTCGCCATAGAGAATAGGCATGGTGACATTGAGGATACCCATGAGGCAGTATGCCATGTCCTCTTCCCTTGTAGTCTCACGTTGAGAGGCCCATGACATGCGCTCAGCCACGCATAATTTTGAAAGCGGTCGACGGTGTTGCAACACATCTAGACTAATATTGGTGATGCGCGCAAGTAGCTCATCCAGAGAGTCTTCCTCGGTTGTATCGATGGAGAAGTGGATCAACGACCAGTCGTTGGAGAAGAAGACCCGCTTACGTGGTGCAATGAGCTCTTGTAATGTTCAGCCTCTAGAAAACCAGCGGCTTTTCTTGAAAGCCTGAGTCTGACCTGTAGAGCCGTATGTATCTCCACCGATAGGCACGGAATCAACGGGGTCAACATCGACAATATAGATGAAGCACACTTCAGCGTCGCGATACCATCGATACATGCTGTTGATGGCTTCCGAGAGCTCGGCACTACTACGCTTATCGATACAGCAGGTGTCTACCCAGGCATAGGAGAGGCCATACTCTTTAGCTATACCACAGCAGCTCTCGATCTTTTGGAAGCCGGTCTTTCGCCTGGTCTCTTGGCTTGGATTGAGCATTTCATCGTAGGTCACCTCCTGGCTGTCCCATGTGTGACTAAGTATAGCATATGGCGGCTTCTTGGTGCCCAGAAACTGTTCGAATCGAAATGTTGAGGTGTTGATAAGTCTCATTATAGTTCAAGTTCGGGCAATCAAGGCCCGATTTCCAGGGCTGGATCAGTTGAGCTTTGTAAACAGGTCGATTACTTCGCCAGGCTAGTTGAATGGGTGATCGGTGGGCTGTGGAAGTCTTTACCGCCCAAAAACAATGACCTATTCGTTGAGTGTAGGTGAAGGTGAAGCAGGGGTATTCGTCTGTCTCTTAATCCGTAACCTACTTACATGGCAAATCCCGATCAAAGTGGATATCAGGACATAGGACAAATTTCGGTCGTGCCTAATCAATGACTCTATGTCCAGCCAGGATGAATCATATGAGATGTTTCTCTGTTGTGGGAGCATGCGGTGAGGCCAGGTGCGGGGAGTTATGGAGGACGAGGGCGATCTTTGAGGGCTTGGAAAGTTGCTCTCTTAAAGAGCGTTAGCAACAGTGCAAATGAACTCTTGAAGCAGCAGGAGAAGAAAGGAATTCTTGGCCGTGACAAAGCTCCTCTTTCTGCCGGTGCTTGCGGTTGGTGTTGGTGATGAGCTGTGTGACGGTACATTCGCAAGCCGCAAGCCAGATCAGTCGGTCTCTCAAGGCGGGTCAGCCACATGTCCACCGCCACAATTTAGGACCAAGAAATCAGCATCGTAACTATGGGGACTCCGTCTCTTGATTATTTATTTGTACTGCTTGAGGTATTCCTAGGTTCGACTCAACAACAACGCCCAGAAAAGCATTATGCACTTGCTGAAGTTAGTTCAAATAGAATGACGGAATCTTTCTTATATCTTGTGAGCAATATCAAAGAATACTTAAATGCATATTACTTCTATCGATGCAACAGCGTAACATTGAAAGGCCTGTAGCAAAAAAAGTTGCAAATTCAGCCCATCCACTCCGAAACAACATCCATCTTCACGTCTCCGTCGACAATCCCTCCATTAACGATGATATGGCTACCTCGACCACCGTTATTATTCCGCCCAGCAACCCTCTTAGCGATCTCGTTGGCCTCGAACAAGCTCACAAGTCTTCTCTTGCTGCCTTCTCCACCTCTCACTTGCTCGTCAATACCCTCGCAAATCTTCCATGTTCTCTTCTTACTTTCCTCCGGTGACTGTACCTCTCCCGTCCTCACAAATGCTTCGGCTGGTTTACTTACTATGAGTGACTGGTTTGAGGACCCAGGATAGTAGTTAGCTCGTGCGGGCATTGCGAGAGGGTTTTCGACGCAGGACGCGATGTAGATCTCGTGAGACATTTCGAGTGGTGTACGTCCTGTTGCATTCTCGCGGTAAAGTAGCGTTGGTTTCAATGACAGAAAGAAGCTGGTAATCGTACTTAGACCCTCTTTGATCGCCTGCGAAGTTGTCAATACACCACCTTGAAGTATTGAGATCAAATTACGTACCACATGCAATGGCAAATCTCCTGCTCCATTAATCATCTCCAGTTCTTGCAAATCAGAGTGCTTACACAAGACAGCAATGATATTACTCTTCGTGTAATGAGCATCGTATCTTTTGGCCATCCAGTATGCCAGTGGCGTCAACGCACCCGGGGTGTGAGCACAGCGCTCCAGCATCATTTCCTTGACATTTTCCGCGTCAAGGATTTCAATCATACTCTCTAATTTGTCCGTTTCCGATTGAATTTGATAACGTCCACGTCTTGGGCAAACGCTGTGATGTATCAGGTTTCGATTCATCCTATCGCGGCTCCGCTGATCAGCACCACAGGAGATCAGATATGAGGCGACATCGTGGCGTTGTTGAAGGACTGCAACATGTAGCGGTGTCCAGCCTTCTGATGACTTCTTTTCCAAATACTCCGGAACAGAGGAAACAAGGTGTTTAATCAGTTCCAGATAGCTGGGTGTCGACTCCTTGTCTGGATTGTGTAAGATCGCACAATGTAGAACAAGTTCGGACTTTTCAGACAGCCAAGTCTTGAGAGTCTTCTCAAATCCTGTCCCGCTCTGTTCCAAAGCTTTGATGCGTTTGTCATGTTTGTTCTCCTGAGCGAACTCCTGATATTTTCTTGCTGGCGTAGCGCTCATGAAGAATTCCACCGAATCCAGACTTCCAACATGGGCAGCTTGCAACAACGGAGTGATTCTTTCCTCGACAACTCGAGCATTGCTACCAGGTGCTTGAGCCCAATCTGCTCGCTTCTTTCCAGCAACGCTAAGTCCTTCGTAGTATTTCGGTATGCTCTTAATCTCGACACCACTCTTCTCGCTGAGTGCATTCAAAGGAATTCCGACACCCGTTGCTCGGATCATTTCAGATAGCATTGCTGTGCGTCCCAATCTTATTGCTGATGAAAACACATTCTTGTTGATTGTATAGCACTTCAGGTCATCATTCTCTCCTGCAGCCAGTCTCTGCTGTTCCGTTCCAATTTCAATTAGGAATCTCAGTAGCTTCAGATCATCCACCATGACCGCATGCTCCAGGAGAGTATAGAGGTTGTTTTGGCTGTGGCTCAGTGAATCAAATCGCAGCGACCTACAACTCCACTCAATCATGGTCAGTGGCAAAACGTCGCTTTTGACAATGTTTGAGATCTGGCCTAGCGAATCGACCGTGAACTCATTATTGACAAGCTCGGAAGATATCGGGAGGTCATCTTCATCATCGCTGTTTGATATCTCATCATCGCTGTCTGCAGTTCTCACGTTCCACCGTTGACGGTTCGTCTTTCCATCATCCTTGTGATATTGAGCCATACATATCTCAATCACTTTCCGGGCAAGGTCAAAATGACCACGCAGAACTGCAAGAGAAAATGGACTAAATCCATTCCCATCTTTAACAGCAATCTGTAGTGGAGGATTCAGTGAAGCCTCAGAGAGCTGTCCAGCAGAAGCCCAGGGAGCCAATGTCAATTTCTTGATAGTCTCAAAATCGTCATCCCACACCGCCTCAAACAGCCTTAGATAACCATCTTTGACAATCTTATTGAGATTTGGGATCTGAAATGTAAACTTTGTTTCATACGGGGTTGGTTCTGCGGGCGCCCAATGCTGCAGCTTGTTCCTTTCACTCTTTGGAACGTCTGGATACATATCGGCAAAGGTTCGTGCTCCTGCCTCAACCAACGACTTTTCTGCATGTTCAAGCTCTAGTATCTTGTCGGAGATAGCTTGCTGCTTCTCAGCAACTCCATATTCGGTCTTGGCTTGCTCAGCTTTCAAGTGCTCGGCCCATTGGTTGTCAATGTTTTGTTTTGCTTGATGGAAATCGGCGGTCGCACTCCAGTGGCTATAGCTTCCTTCAATGAAATCATCTGTATAAGAGGTTCTCTCATAGATGACTCCGATTCTGGGGATATTTTGCGGTTCTCGATACTCACGAAGCAGCTTTAGCTTCGTCTGAACGATGTCCAGTAGGGATTCCCCAGACTGATGGTTATAGTACTTAAGGTGTTGTCGATGTTGCTGGATTAAGCTATGTGAGCCTTTTCCCAGCGTTGCTGGATCAGCACCGTGGACCATGAGCTTCTCAATCATATTGCCCATGTCTTTATATGCAGCAACAAGTATTGGCTGTGTAACCGAGTTGTGGTACTCATTCAAATTGTTTTCAACAGTCTGTCTTTTCATCCGCTCATGTTTGGAGGCATATGATTTGATCCAATCATCGAAGCTGATCGTTGGCTGTGCACCAATCTCAAGGAGTTTCTGAGCCATCCCTTCATCTCCTCTTTCGATAGCAGTGACCAATGGGGTTGTAGTACTATTGCCCCATCCTGACACCATCGAAACGTTATTAACAACACTGAGAGCAGCAGGGCGGTCGTGGGTGAGGAGGACGTCGAGTAGGTCAGTCCGGTTTTTTGAAACAAGGTAGTGTAGACCAGTAATAAGATTTGTGTCTGCCTGAGTAGACGTTGCACCAAGCTCCAGAAGTAGTTTCAATACCCTTTTCGATTTCTCAACCGGGAGGAACAGAGCTAGTAGAATACTCAAAATAGCTCCTCGAGCGTTCCTTGTTCCTGGCGTAAAGAGTTTGACAGGAAGGAGTACGTCAGCACCGTATTCTGAGACGAGTTCTTTAATTATATTTTCGTGGCCATTCAAAATAGCGAGGTGTAAAGGAGAGAGTCCATAGTCCCAAGCGGTAACATCGATGTCGTATATATCCGGGTCATTCGAAGAGTCCTCTAAGATTCCGTCCTGAACTGAAGTCAGTAGAAATACGATAAATGCTACAGCTTCTGCCATAAGTGCTTATGATTGCAAAAGGATGGCCACTGATAGGGCTCCGATCAAGTCTAAACGAGCACAAATAACTTGAAATATGATTCGAACACGAATAAAACATATAGGTTGTGCTTCCTCTGATCAATAATATGTGCTCTTCTTGATCCGATCGGAGTCCTAGCTGCCGGATTATGCGGTTTGCTGGACAATTGGAGAGAGAGAAGAGATGTTAGAGCACTTACGTCCGTACTCTCCTGTGCATTTTTATCAACCTTGATAAAAGATCCCATCGTGACAGAGTCATCTTCGGTATCACTCCCAAGGGAAATCTCCGAAGCTTCGGACATGCTTTCAGCTCTAGCATCTCGTCGGTCTGCTGCTCTTTCTTCCTCCTCTGCTTCATTGGCATTGCTCTTCAACATCAGCAACCTAACCATACTTATATTGCCGCGCGCAGCAGCAATATGTAGAGCGGTCCTGCCATCAACCAACCTTGCGATCAGTCGTGCACCGTGATTAATCAAGCACGCGACAATCTCAATCGATGATGCCATAGTTGCTAGATGCAGTGGAGTGCGTCCGGTATACTTCGACAAAAGTTAATACTTGTTATATCTGAAGAAGAACGTGGGGCGGAGACAGAGGCAAAAGGGAGTGCCCTGAATAAAAAGTAAGATAGATATGTGAGTGAGGCAATACGTACATCGCGCTGGTTCACATCTACCCCTGCCTGAGAACACCAATCTTCAACATGTTCAAGGTCACAATCGACGATTGCCTGGCAGAGTCTAGCGGTGTCTCCAACGTATGCCATGGTGGTCCATTCATCGTCAGTGATAGGATTGAAGCTGCCAATTTCCTGCCGACCAGGATCATCTACAAGAAACTTAAGTTCGCCCGATATCATCGTCTTACTCTCTTCCTCAGCAATTTCGATCTCTTGGTCAGTGACAGGTTGTGGACAGAACCCGCAACAGTCCTGTAGCACTTCTTCTGCAGTACCAAAAAAGCAAGGGTGCCGGTGCAAATAAACCTCACGATCATCCGGCTGGTTCCATTGCGCATTGAGTAGGAGGTCCTTTGCATACAACAAGCGATTGATTCTTGCTGCATGATATTTTGGGCCGTAAGGAATAGTCATGGTATGGTACGACGCTACTTCCGCTTCGTTGACCCATTCTGCAACATCATCTTCCTCCTGATCCTTGATGTTTCCACCCACTTTGTATTGGTTCCGGCAGTTTCGATGAAGTGCGGGTCTCCCTCTCTCAGCTCTTCGTTGAAACATGTAGGCGTCTCGATCCGCAGCTTTGGGAAGCTTCTCGAGAATGAGAAGTCTCGCAAGACCTTGGGTGCGCCCAAATGAGCGTTCAAATATGGTTGGATCAACTCGAGAGCGATCAAGTAGAGGCCAGTGAACCTCAAAGCCACGATGACTGTACTTTGATAAACGATTTTCGTAGGAAGGACTTCGTCGAGTCAAGTCAATCGTATTGCACTGGGTGACGAAGGCAGCAATTGCTCGAGGAGCTGCAAAGACTTGCTTTCCATCGTAGGCTACACAAGCACAATCGACGTCAAAGCCTGTGATAATCTGAGAGATTGAGTCATAGAGGCGGAGGACAACTTGAACATGGCGTGTTGGGTGTTGGCTAGCAATCGTGATAGCATGTTTGGTCCGAATTGTTGTTGTCTCGTGTAGGATACTGTCTTTAATGTTTCTCTCAATAAGCTTGATCTTTTCGAGAGCTTGATGCTCATCAAGACCATAGATAAAGAGATCAACATCACTGGCAGGGGCAAGATGTTCATGGTAATACTCTCTTAAGCTTCGCTTGTTGCCAGCCCACTTCTCTGGGACGGGTAAGAGGGCCGTGGTCACAGAACTACCTGCAGCCACGATATTGCTCCAATCGAGATCCGCAAGAGATGATTCTGAAAACAGATTGAAATTCTTCTGGAAGTCTTTGATGGAGGAAACTACAGCAGGAGAGCCATTGGGCTTGCGATCTTTGTCTTTGAGCTCCATGATATATCTGGATTTCTCTGCTTCCGTTTCGGTATCTAAAGATCGAGCACGAATCTTGACTGAGCAATTGATGTTCGTCAGCAGGTAATGTTTTAGTGTTGCGGACAATGATTGACACATGACATACGCTCTTCTTGACCGCCAAAGATGGGAACCATGTTGATGTGTCCATCCTTGACAGCCTCATTGTCCGGCTGCTGCGCATAAATCTTTGGGCCCATTAGTCTTGCAACCACTAAAGGGGGGCACCACTTTGCAGACCTTACGAAGCTCAGACTCAAAAGCTTTGTAGGGCTCAATGATTTGAGCAATTGGCGTATCACGCTGGCCCGAGAGGAAAGGGATAAAGTCCTTCACGGACCCTGATGGAGATGGAAGCTTGGGGAGCTCCATTTTAGATGTGACCGAGGACATTTTATGGACTGAGAACGAGAAGTGACAAAAATAGAGAGTTTCGCTGGTTCTTTGCGTCAAGGACTGAATTGCCTTCAGAGAGTTTGGAATGGTGCACAACGAAGTAGGGACAAGGGAGTACAGAGAAGAAAAGAAGCAAAGAAACAGAAGTGCAGAATCAGTATTAGTACTCCTGAGTATCTCCTCGCCGTCACGACGCATGAAGGAAATTAGTCAAGTCTGGAGAGACGCCTAATCTCGTGACCGGGGGTTGTCTATTTCGGTCACGGGAGCCTAGAGCTGCCTAACACTAACGCTTCAGAATGAAAATCGGTTTGCTAACAACCTCGTGCTGGAAGGTGATCAGAATTGACCAAGGCCCTAATCTCGGCGTGAACTTTGTCTCGAAAACGCTTGGAGTGCGAGCACGAACGTGAAGATCACTTTGAAGAGACCAAGATGGCTTCCGCTCCGATTATTGCACGGTGCAATCACGTGGTTCAACTCTGCCCCTTGGATTACAATTCACATGCCATCCATGGCAACTAAGTTTCACACTCTGTTCATACAGTTGCAGCGTTGCCATTATAATAGGTAAAACTCACATTAGAAACTGTCTCATGATCCGCTGTATAACTTACAGAGTGAGTGAGCAGCACTACCGTTGACTGAGCCTCAAAAGTCAGTGAGCTGTGACACGCAGTTAGCTTGGCCTGGTCAATTTGGACGGAGCTGTCAGGCGTTGAGAACTCCGCTTGTATGGTCGAGAGGCCGCATTGAGCAGTATGTTAGGTAACTGAGCGTGTTAAGTCCATATGCCAATTCTTGCGATATGCAACGTGACGGCCATTATTCGCGTTAAGCCTTATACGAGGGCGATTCCGTATGACAGCTGAAGCAACCAATCATGACCTGTCCAGTAGGGTTGCTTCGCTGACTCGGCTCTGTACCACAATAGGAAGTTTACTTCCAAGGACTTAGTGTGCTGTTTCGAGACATAACATACTTGCACACAAGCCCTGGCAAAGGATAGCGGAGACCATATTCGATTCTTTTCATCTTTGGGAGGCATTTCCAAGTGATCTACCAAGGAAATGACTTAATAGTGGCCAAACTACCGGCCAAGCACAACTTCTCTTGCCTGCCCTGATGCCGGCAAATCCCCACTTCGCAATGGCGAGTCTTCCAAACTTTGGACACAACGAGACATCTATCGACTCGGGAGAGTCGTGGTTGCATTGATCCAATAAAACCAGGTCGTCCGTAAACTTCTTTGGGCTAAGATGGAGACCAAAACGGTCTTTTCATGTGCTCGCCAAATTAAGGTTTGGGAGCTGTAATCTAGAACCAAGAGAAAGCATAGAAACCTATCTCGGGCTACACCAAAGACGGTCTCTGCTCTACCTCAATCAGATCAAGTCCTTCCAGTAAACTTTTCTAAATATGATGAGCGTGACGGTCTTCATAAGTGTCATTGTAGTTCCCGTTGGCCATACACCTTTGTTCTTTCATTCATTTTTTTGGGTGCCTTCAAGTGAAAAACCAGCAGATGCTGCCCCGCTGAGATTTGGCGACGAAGAACGCCTGTTGTCCGATCCAACATATCATTGATTAGCCCTGAGATTCCGAGATAACTAAAACATGGTCACACTCGCGCAGCGGCAATTGCAAACCGCTGAGGTGTCAATATGGATTCTTTTAAGTTCAGCAGCCACTCTGTTAAGATTGTAAGTTATTGCAAACGTTTCTGACCGGGCATTTGCTTACAGCTCAAAGGACATCTCAGAGAATACAACGGGGTGGGATCAACAACTTTCGCGTCGATGATTGGATTATGGTATTTGTTTTCGTGAGTGGTGAACAAGTGCATGCCATGGCATGTGCTGATTGGCAGAATAGTTCCTGAATCTTGCCGACGGAGGAGCTGGTCTATACGCTATCTTCGAAATGAATCTCCTCGGTGCACTGGACAGCGAAAGCTCGGAAGAAGTGATGGCCAAGTACATACGAATAGCGCACTACTTCTACGTGCCGGGCGAGATGGTCTTTCAGTTGAAACTGTGGCTACTCAAAGCATGCCTTGTCATTCTATATTGGCGACTCACGTAAGTTACTATACTCCTCAGTACGCCGTGATTATAAGGTACTAATCAACTTTGCGAGGCTTAGTGTTCAAAGCAAGCTTCGCCATGTTGTGACGGCTGCGGGAATATACTGCATCGTTAGCTATCTGGTCGTGGTGCTTTTTCTTCTCGTATTCATGTGTCGACCTTTTTCTGGGTTTTGGCTTGATATCGAAAACGCTCCTACTTGTAGGTGTTATCGCAGCCTTGACGATCTTGCACTAATCAGCCATTTTGTAGCAAATTGTGTGACATGGTTGCCGTACTACAAAGTTCAACTTCCTATGAACATTTCGTCGGACTTATTAATCTTCTGTACCCCGCTTGCGCTGTTCTCGGGTTCAACCCTTCCATGGAAGAGGTATAGATTCCAAGCTTAAGCACCAATCAACTCTCGCTGACTCGAGTTTTTCAGAAAAATTCTTCTCTGTGGCATTTTCAGTGTCGGAGCGATTGTGGTAAGCAACAGATTCCCTGACTCCTTGAAGTGCGGCAGCAAGCTGATTTACAATCGAAAGATGCTATTTGCGATCTTGAACAAAGTTTTTCTGTACCAAGACTCGACAAATCCAGAATATATCCTCTGGAGCTATCGAGAATGTAACCTCGCGGTTATTGTAACGAATGCACCAATGTGTTGGGCGGCACTGCGTCGCATATTTGGCCTCAAAGCATTTTCGGAAGAGAGTGGTAATGTCAGGGAATTGAACATCAAAACGGGGGATTCTGAATGTAGCCCTTGGAACTCAAAACGCCACTCGGCTTCTGCTGCTCGGCCATAGAATAATGAGAGGAGTCCTCAATGGAAGCAGTAACAGCATGATAAGGAGAGGGGTCCTTAATAGAAGCAGCAACAGCATTTTTTGTATGATTGTGATCCAATCTTTCTCTGGCGTTTTGAAATACCCTGAATATTGAACCCAGCTAGGCTGAAGCAATAGTATTGAGATAAAGAGTTCTGTGCGAAAAATCTTTCTCTTGCAGTTTATCAACATCGATTTGAATGAAAATATGAATGATATGTGTTCCAGTAAGTCACTCGCTATTGATAACGGTGCGAAACCAGACTTTTGTCTGAGGCTTTTCTGTTTCTTGAGAGCATAGGATTCTGATCACAGCGGATAGTTGAATACCTAAATCATACTGATGTAATTTAGTCTCTAAGAAGCAATATTAACAATTATTTTTAGACTTGAATGGCAATTGCCACATAATAGGCTTAACAGAATCTAGGAATAGCTTTCGTAGCACTGTAAATCACTATATCCACTCGACGACAATACCCGACATCAATGTAAGTAGCAGAACACTCAGATGCACTTTCAGATCCGAATTCAGATGTGCATCTGATGTGATTGTTGTGGTAGCTATTGCAGCAGTAATAGTCTTTGTGCTTGTGCTTGGTACGAAGCTATTAGAAGTTGTGGATGAAAATGTAGTCTTACGAAACTTGGTTAGCTAACTGAGCTTCATAGCTTTATAAACAACTTACTACCAAAGCTGCACCTGACTGCGAAGTGCTCGCTGAGGCTGTTGTAACCGCGGCTAAGGAAATCGTGGCCCCGTTTCGAGTTGTTGCGCCTGTGGTTGTTGCCGGATGCTCAGAATCATCGTTGTCTATTTGTGTCGCTGCACAAAACGTATTCGACCAAAGGGCAGAACTGATAACAGGATTACCCAAACACATGGCACCATCGACCTGACAAACAGAGGCCTGAGTCAGGACACTCGGCTGACAACCGCAAGAACGGTACTCTGCCTGGTTCTTCTTGTATTGTCTGCTACAAGACTTCGTCATGGTGCTCCAGGACCCACAAGCGGTATAAACCTGGTCGCAGAAATCCTTCCCAGGGAGAGGCGTATATGTTGCGAGTGCAGGTGTCGTTGGCGTGAAGCTGACCTTGGGTCCACAGGCGTCTTGCCACGAACTTAGAAGAGACTCGTAAACGGGATCATTTCCATCACTCCTGATACATTGTCGAACTTCGCTTTCGCAACTACATCCGGCAGCAATTAGCTACAATGGTCTTCATTTGAAAATACTTATGTTCATAACGAACAGTTTCCTCATCTGCGAATGACTATACTTCGAGTTGGACACTCACCCTCGTATAGCAGAGAATACTTCTTGGGTGCAATAACAAGAAACCACTGCGGCATTATCAGTGATAGCGCCACAGACTGTGTCCTTGTTGATCAGGAGATTGCAGTTAGTAAATGATTGGCTACTATCAACGCATTGTGAAGGGTCGGGAAAATTCTGGGCTTCAGAAACACAGAAAAGGTTAAGGAAGAGAGCGATAGCTGCGACGTGTTTCTTAGAGCGAGAAATCATCTTCTCGAAACACTGAATGATCCAAATCTGGGACTGCAAGCTCACTTATCTTCCCCCAAAGCACCCTAAATCAAGCGACAGCAATTTCGACTGATGCGACGTCAGATGACACGAGTCGCTTGAGCGCACTTGTGGCACTCGATAGTCAAGTAGGACTACAACCTTGGAGTCATGTCATGCAATGGCTGAGAGGCTGAGCAGATGCCACCAAAGATCTAGGCTTACCTTTATTCTTCAGGTTAAACCATTACCCCATTACCCCATATTCATGTGATGAAATGCACACACCTTCACTAATTGTCCGATAATGCAGGTCGGGTTGACATCCGACTTTCCTGAAAACAAATGTAAAGTATTGAGGGAGCGACCAAGAATTTCTTCATTTTCTCGCATCTAGCCTTGGCTGTTCTCTGTTGCTGTGGCTCCATGCTCCAAAAAGCTGGCGAGGCTTCTTGGTGAGGTCAATTTACAGAGGTCGCTATTTGGTGGCGCCTGTGGCTGCAAGCAGCAGCAGCACCACCTCACCTCACCCAAGCTGAAAAGGTCGCAATGGCCAAGAATTTGAGGCTTAGTCAGAGATATTCTGTGAGAAGTGTAGTCGATTCAGGGCCATTCCCATAGCGAAAACATAAGTCTATAACTTGCCCGCTGGTCCGAGTACGTTCGACATGATCCTCTTTTAAGTGCCAAGTAGCTTGATTATATCTCCTATTCAGAAAGCTAGGGCCTTTCTCTTGACTGCGCTCCATTTCTATCGCCATACGTAGTCGAGTAAGTTGTCAGCGTCCATCTGATCAGTTTTCGATTGCACGAACTGAAACGTTGCAGTCTTGCTAACCAAAACAAAATTGATGTGCAGTGTTGTTTTCATGATGCGGAAAATGGATATCTCCCTTAGAGGCTTCAAACTTGGAATATCACCGTAGCATTCACCCTCATTCTATCGTTTATGATAGTGATTGGCGCGTTATTACGGCTTTCCGAAGCGCATGATGGCTTTGCAAATGCGCCCAAAGACTCAATATTTCCCGCCTCTGTACAACGATTCTTGATTACGACTGACGTCTTGAGTGGTTCAGCATGGTCGTTTCTCTGGAGTGTGATACCAACCTTAACCTTCACTCTCTTTAGTCTATACTGGGGCGTCATTGTTTCCGACCTACAGGATCGCCAGCCTTTCGTCGAGTTGGGCAGTGGAAAGGGTGGAAATGGAAAGCAAACAGTGCTGCTAGACTATCGACAGAGTTTCGGACTCATAAGATGGTTCAGGGCATTTCAAAACGGGCACTACATACTTGGAGTCGCCCTCGTGCTTCAAATAATCGTGAGCTTCGCATTGGTTCCTCTTGCAAGTCACCTATTCGTCGCAAGCGACATTGTTCGAGCTACAGGCACAAACATGCTCGTCACAATGTCCTTCAACGGCTCTGCTTTCAACTCGAAAAGTGATATCACCAGCATTCTCTCGCTGGTTTCAGCTACTCGAAATCTCAACGCAAGCTTTCCTCCTTGGACTTGAGGAAAATATGCCTTTCCCCATTTTTCGAGGCGAGATGGTGCTCCTGTGGCTGCAAACACTCAGCTTGCAGCAAATATAACAGCATACTCTGCTAATATTGACTGCACCATTATTTCAGACTATGCCGCCACAACGAAAGAAGTAGGAACAGGGCTAGGAGTGTACATCTCAGCCAACGACCGAGGCTGCCCTGCACAACCAGCCGTCTTTGTGGAGGACGGTGGAGCGTCCGACTACATCGCGTCATCGGCAATCACGAACTGCACCAATGCCAATCGACCAAGCAGACTTAAATGGTGACTGGGACCTACGATAACACAACAGCAAATCACTTGACAAATATACACGTTATTTCGTGCGTTCCATCTTATTGGCATACCCAAGGTCCCTTGGCTGTAGTAGCCCGAGCCATAGCTTCAAATCCAGCGGTAGCAACAGTCGATGACTCCGGTGCAGCGGTATCTTTCTAATGGAACAGCTGGAAGACCTTTGAAGAGAATCTTCAATTCCCAACATCCCTCGATCCAACCGCAACTACCCAGGGACGACGTTCGGCTTGCTCGCGGCCACATACGCTCGTGCAAGATCTGAGTCGCAAGTACTGAATGGTCCGGGACTTATCAGCGCCACTGCTGAGATCTTTCGGTCGTCTTTTGCATTTACCGCTTCGTCATTTTTGCTCCAGCCCGACTCGAGTGCGCAATCAACCCATCGAACTGACTTCCGTGGAGCAAGGCCGTATCTTCGTCGTGTCATATATTGCTGGCACGATTATTGGAGTCCTGGTCCTCGTAGCCGTCTGGACGCTTGTTATCGGCATTTATTCTTTCCGAGGGGTTTCGATCTTGGAAGACGAGCCGCAAGGTATTCTTGGCATCGCCGAAATTGTCTTGAGCTCGGCGACTTTGGCGGCGATAGTGAAGGATTTCTGGAATCGGCCTGGGAGACAAAGCCAGAGCACCTGTGAGGAATTTATTACGATGGAGAAGATCGAAAAAAGGCAGTTCCATAAACCGCTTGGAGGCGATGGGAGACATACGATTCAGGAAATGACGTCGCAAGCTGAACCTTGCTAAGGACGTGGCGCTCTTGTTCTTTACCATTTGTCGGCTGCACAGTTCTCTCATATCGGGTATGTTGCTGCTCATGTCGACATCGCTTTGTCCTACCAATCTTACCGGAGATGGGCTTTATCAGAGCATTAAGAGACAATGCAAATATACGGATCAACTAGACGTTATCAAATCTAAATCTCCGTCACGGCTCTCGAATAAATTCAGTAATCACGACAATATATATAAGTGAGCAATATCGGTCCTAGCTTTTGGCGATTCAAACGAACAGCCCCCAAAACTCTCAATTCGCCTTAATGTCTAGCTAATATAAGAGTCACCTTGTACCATGCGTTATGACAATTGCTGATAATACACAGCACCTGTAAGTTAGACATTGTTGGCGGTAGCCTATTTCGAAACAAACTGGCTAGGGAAATTAAGCGACGACGCTGCATATATGGCCATGACTCTCCACTTAGTTGAGAAACCAAGCTCTAAGAGGACTTTATCTTCAACGAGAGAGAAGGTTAAAGTTCTGGTGAGGGTTTGAACCCTTTTTGGGATCTTGTATCGCACGATGAACCATGATGCAGTTCTCAATTGCCCGAGATCTGCAAAAGACCAAGCAGAGGGATGAAATGCAAACATTGCCGGAAACTACCACCACTTCTCTGTTTGGGTCTTCCAAGAGTTCACAGAACGACATTTTCGCTCGGCAATCTCCAGCACCCACCATCGACTCTTCACTTCAACCCCTCCCAAACCCAGGGCAGTTCTTTCCAGCACCGCCAAGTAAAGATGCCCAGTCGGGAAAACACGACCCATTGAGCCAGCTAAAACGAAAATACGCCATCATTTTCCTCTCCAAGCTCAAATCCATTCAGCATCTCCACCACGTACTTCTCGAAACACCAGACGACGGCACAACCACACTGAAAGATCCACAGGAAGCCATTCTTGAAAGCCCCTGGTTCTCCGCAGCACTAGAACGCGAGTCGGAGACTCTGGAGACGTTCGAATACTACCTCCGACACCCACGATGCTGTTTGTTCCACGCTTCAATACCGAGCCTGGTTCCTGCAGGGTACGGGGCGGGGTGCTGTGTGGGGTACGTTCAGGAGCTGCGCAGCGAAATGTTATGCGAGATGGAAGATATTCACAAGGGGATTATGGAGCAGCTCGAAGATGTTTTGGAGAAGTTGAGGATTTTTGGGAAGATTACTTTCGATGGGCAAAGGAAGTAGGGGACGGGGTGGAAGTGGAAGTGGAGGGACAATCTGACCTGGCGCGGAACATGGCAAATACACCTTGCAAAGGGGATATGTTTATATGAGAATTTACAGAGGGTGACCTAGAATAACTTTGATGGTTTGGAAACGATTGACCCGAATAACTGGAATTAATCTCAGTGTTAAATTCAGCTGACAGTTGAGTTACTCAGATTGGCTTCAATGCCTTAAGACAGCACCTTTGAATCACTCAATGGCCTCAGCCTCTGCGACCAACTAATCCAGGAATAGACTAGGTATAAATATATTAGACGGTTGATGTCCTTGAATATTGGTTCATCTATAATTTTACTCGAAAATTCTCTCGTCTTATCTAACACAGTCGAAAATAGCTTGATGGGTCCGGTAAGACCAGGAGCCTCATCATCTTAAGGCTCGTATGGCGACCTCGCAGTTCCTCCTGTCATAGGCACACCGCCATCAGCTGCAACGAGAATTGGATCTTCTAGTCTGACACCAAATCCAACATCCTTGTTTAGCTTCTTGGCCTCTTCCGTCGTAACATAGACACCCTAGAACACAGTTAGTCGGGATCTACAACCTCCGATTAAGTCTGCGACAGTCAAAGGGAATGGGGAATATCAGAAGGACCAGTGAAGATATCTTACAGGTTCATTCGTGACAACTTCACCAACTTTCAACGTTTCTGAGTTGGCACCATTGAGATAAGGATGCTCATGCATCTCTAGTCCGAGACCGTGGCCGAGACGGTGGGTAAAGTATGGTCCATAGCCTGCATCAGTGATGACCTTCCTTGCAGCACCGTCAACGACAGAACATGTCTCGTTAACGAGCATGTGTTCGATTGCCGCAGCCTGAGAAGCATGAACTAGCTTCCAGATACCCATCAGTTCATCGCTGACGGTAGATCCATCTGGTAAGATTGTGCGCGTGACATCACTTCCGTAAGAGTGGAGGTTCGATCCGATATCAATCAGCACGAACTCTCCCTTTGAAAGCGTCTTGCCCAAAACACCACCATGCGGAAGAGAAGCCTGGTCGCCAAAAAGCACAATGGCCCAGAAGTCCTTACCAATACCGGCATTGGTGAACAGCTGGTGCGCTGCCTCGGTAACAGCTTCTTGCGTCACGCCCACTTGAATACACTTTTGCAAGCTGCGGACGAGTTGGATTGTGAAATGATTGATTCCACGGAGGATGGCGATCTCAGCATCACTCTTAACGGCTCTGAGCGACTGGACCGTGGGCGACATGGGCACGACCTCTACACCAGCTTCTTGAAGGCCAGCTGCAATCATGTATCGGACATGTTCATCAAGCATGACCTTCTTAAATCCCGACGCAGCTTTCAGGACTTCATAAGGGCTCTTTTCCTCGGGCCATTCAATGACCTTCTTGTCCTCGTACACCATCGCCAAATTAGCGATGCGGCCGGCCTCAAACTTAGGCACAAGGTAAGAGAATTGAGCCTCCTGGTCAATGATCATGAGGAATGGGCGTTCGGAGAGTTCATAGCTGTACGAGATGTTGGCCAGGTATGCGCTGCTGGCCGATGGTTCTGCGATGAACGCGTCGACGCCAGCGTCCTTCAGCGCTGAGGCCATGCGAGTTTGACGCTCCAGAAACTCCGGGCGTGTGATGGCTGGGACGTCGAGAAGTGACACATCACCCTCAAGATGACTCCAGGCACAGGTCGCGATCCCCGAACTGGTCAATGGTCCAGGCCTTTGGATGATGTTATAAATGGTTTGAATGCCCCAGATCAAGACGCAAGTCCACAGCACTGTGAGCATCAATGCTCCCCAAATGTACGCCTGTACCAGCCTGCCTCTGGAGCGTCGATTGGGCTTCGGGCTTCTCACACGTCGCTTTGTGAGCAGAGGAGCTCTCGCCTCCTTTTCGTTGGTTGGGAGGGACATCGTGGGCACTCAATTGCTGGTTATTAGGATAAAGGAGAGAAGGTTCCGGTCCGGGGTCGAGAGATAAACGTGAGGTCGGTCTGCCACTTTTGGGGATTGGTCACGTGTGGTCTGAGCTTGAGGATCTCGCGCTGATTGCGGAATCAGATCCCGAGTCGCAGATAACTGCCTTGGACTTATCTTGCGACCTAGCAGACACCACAAAGACGCCTGTTATCATATAGTTACACTCTCACTTTCCAGCGCTTTAGAATTTGGAAGGGAATGCCTCCCGCGTTACAGTGATCGTATGCCCCGAGTATCATCCCAAGCTGAGACGTTTCCCGCCCGCAACTCAGACAAGGAGAGATAAGACACGCCACAGGTATTTGTGTGCTTAGAATATCTAGCATACAACCGAGGAATCATATTGTAAGTATCTATTATAAGGCAGTGAAGTGTATTGTTGTACCCAGCCCGAGAAATGGGCAGCCTACTTTGGTGTCTAAAGATCTGCCATAATCCCGACTATGCCTTGCTTCGTGCCTGCCCAATTGGATCCCAATAACCACATGACAGCTTGGCTCAAGCTTTACTAGAGCACTTAGGAGTTCACCATCGACGGAAGCATGTTAAGAAGAGTATCGTCAACGTTCAGCCTCATGGCCCTTCTCGCGACAATTACGATACGGTAGTAGCGAGCACCACCAAGTTGTGTGATGACAAAATCAGGCGACGTCTGAGATCTACGAGTACATGCTAGTCATCCGCGTCTATTCTCTTCACTTCCTAGATTTTATCAAAAGCTATGTATTTCAGACCCACCCCATGCCACCCGTCCCCACCCAAATATCCCTCCCAGATTCGCCTGTGCTCAAGTATCCCGTCCGGTTCCGTGCCCAAGGCTTCGACGACAACATCAGTCTTCATCATCTTCATCAGCCGCAACCTCTTCTTCATCAAACTCCTCCTCCTCAACTGCAGCAGCGGCCTTTTTCTTGGCGGCTGGAGCTTCGGGCTCTTCTTCGTCCTCCGCCTCTTCCTCTTCGGCGTCGTCGTCATCAGCCGCTGGCTCAGCAACCTTTGATTTCTTCGCAGGAGCAGGTGCTTCTTCTTCGTCATCCGCTGGAGCTGTTTTGCGCTTCTTCACTGGAGGAGCAGCTTCTGATCGGAAGTCAGTTTCAATATGACGTATGAAGTAGGGAAGTAGACGCAGGCAGTTGCGCACCTTCAGCGTCGCCGTCTTCTTCCTCAGCATCTTCATCCTCGTCTTCCTCGCTATCAGAGGCACCGGCAGCACCATCATCTTCCACGTCCGAGTCTTCATATCTGCAACCGCCATCTATTAGCCAGTGTTCCTCAGAGGGTGGTCCCAACGGTACAAGCATCTGTCAGCCGAGCGTTGGGTCCGGATGGGGGCGGGGAATGGGTTGATAAGGCAAGTGGAATTGAGCCCCATTGAAGCTTCGTGGAAAATTGCAGAGGTCCATCGTCCGATCGCAATATATTTGCGACCACGAAAATGGTGGTAGAAAGTACACTATTTAAGGGTTGTGGTTGGGACTTACTCTTCTTCCTCCTCGCTCTCGTCCGAAGGCAGGGCAACGAGCTCCTCGTCATCGCCTCTCTTCTTTCTTGTAGACATAATTGAGGGATCTGGTGTGGAATGCGACAAGACCAATGAATGGGTAACCCGGGAGGGATGGCGGTGCTGGAGAGAACGAAGATGGGTGTTTGTTGTGGTCGGATGGAAGAGAAGGAGAAAGGAGATGGGAAAGGGACGATGAGCAAGCAAGCAAGCAAGCAGGCAAGCTGAGGGGGCATAAGCCACTGAGTGATTGGTGGCCGGATTTCACTCCAGCAACTCCACAGCGAGAGCTCCAGCACGGACCAGTTCAGGAGAGCGTCATCTCGGTGGCTAACCGCAATCAGGCAAGGGTCATGCCAGGGGGGAGCAGTTTGCCTCCCGCTCGGGTTTAGGCTTGGGGTGGGCGTGGTGGGGAAGTGATTGGCTGGCTGGTACCGCTGCGTGCCAATGCAGCCACGAGATGGTCAGGTGACACGAGCCGCCCGTCCTGCCATTCGCTCGAGGGGATCTCTGACATATGGGTAAGGTCGGTTCTGGACCGAAAGCTTGGTCTTCGTGGATGGCATAGCAATCTCATTGCAGTCTTTCCTCTCTCATTACAGTCTTTCCTCTCTATCTACATTGGCGCCTTTTGAGCTGCCCCGATGGTCTCCATCCCTACTCCCATTTTAATACCCAATCACTGCTCCAAGCACCTGAGGCAGTCGAGTTCATCAACTCCTTGATCTCCAACACTTGACTGGTCTCGTTCCACGCCCATCCACTGGCGAGCTGGTTGCCGTTTAGCGTGACATTGCTAACGCTCTCGCCAACGCCCATAATGGTTACGTTTGCCAGTGGGTTAGTGTCGTTGAACCTCCCTCTACCAGTAGCATAGAGTGCTTGCTTTGCAAGAGTGAACTATAAACAGTCAGTATTGGTCCAGCTTGAAGGTCTCAAAGAATCGCATACCTCAACAAATAGTGTGGCATTAGGCGCCAGACTCTCTCCGTCATCTACATACAGGGTACCGCTGGCACTTCCCGCACGACTGAGGGCAGCAATAAGCCCCCAAGGGTTCTGTCGGGAAGCTGCAGTAGTCATGCCTGGCTCTTGGGTTGGAAGAATACTTCCCCCACGAACATAAACCGGGATATGGCCCAGCGGTGCGTCGATAGTGATGTTCTCGCCAGGTCCGGCCGTGACGGCCGATTGATTGTACCAATCATACCAGACCTCTCCTGCTGCCACGCCAGGGAACACTCCATTAACAGAAGTGGCCCCTTGTGCGAGAACTGGAGTGATCATGAGAGATTCGCCCAGAAGGAATTGGCGATCAGCAGAGGCGAGCATTGGCTCATTGGGGAATTCCCAGGCAAGAGCTCGCATGACTGTACTGCCGGTCTTGTGGGCATGGTAGAAGAGCGTGTACATATATGGTAGCAGGAGGTATCGAATTTCCATAGCAGTCTTTGATGCATCAATGACCGATGCCCAACGGTATGGTTCCTGGGGAAGCCCCGTGAGAGTATTGTGGTTTCTGTAGAATGGGAAGAACGCAGAAAGCTGCATCCAGCGATTGCAGAGTTCTTCGTCAGTGTTCCCGTTAAATCCACAGGTGTCGACTCCGAACATTGGGATACCAAAGAGCGAGAATGCAAGCGCTTGTGGAATTGAGAAGAACATGTACGCCCACAGACTCTGCTTTGATATTAGCAAGATCACAGCAAGATTTGAAAGGTGGCACTTACGGTGTTGTCACCACCCCAATGTCCGGCCCATTTTCCCGACCCAACAAAAGTGGAACGTCCAATAATGAAAGGTCTCTTTCCAGGGAATATGTTGAGCAGTCCATGGTAAGTTGCATTCAATATCTGAGTTCCAAAGAGGTTGTGGAAATCATACTCTACAGTACCACCGTGGTGTGTAGCATTAGGGCTGACAGCATGGACATCCAAGGCGCCTTGAATATTGTCGATAACGTATGGTGGATATATGAGGTTTCTAACATCAGGAGTAGGCGTGGTTCGGATGAACGGCTGAGTTGTGGTCGTGGCCGGGGCAGGACCGGAAGATGATGAGGCTGCTGCTGCTTGAGAACTTGCCCCAGCAGATGCTGATGCCGCCTCGGTCGCATTGGTAAGATTGAAGCCTTCAGGGTAGCCGAACACAATATTGCCTGGCTCTCCTGGCAGCGAAAAGGGAGGATGCACGGGGTTGAGGGTAACATTATTACTGCCACAGGAACCGACACAGAATGAAGAAACTTCACTCATGTCAATCCAAATACCATCAAATGGAATATCCCCGTGCCAAGTAGTCAATTCGTTCTTCCACCACTCGAAAGCGCCTCCTCCAGCTAGAGATGCTCCAATCCAGTCAGGAAACACGGTATAACCTGGCCAGACTGAACCGATGTATAAACTGCCATCTGGATTGAGCATGAAGCTATCTGTAGCATTGCCTCTATTGAAAATTGGGTACGCATCGCTTTCATTCAGCGGGTTGGGAATATAGACAGCGGAATCGACAATGGGTATGTAGTGTTGACCATTAGCATGGAGCTTGGCAAGAAAGGCTTGGCCCTCAGGGTAAGGGAAGGTATTCTGGTCATTTTCAAAGTCCCGATACTGGTTCATGTAATCAATATCGGTCCAGATATTCTCCAGAGGAATTCCGAACTTGGCAAAGTTGTCGACAACATCTTGTAACTCTGACCAGTTGGCGTAGCCCCAACGGCATTGATGGTATCCAAAGGTGAAATATTGTTGCATCGCCGGCAGACCTGCAGCACTCATCTGATATGATTTCGTGACTTTTTGTTGAGTTGGTCCGGCATAGAAGTACAGATCGATATTACCACCCAGTGTTCTCCACGTGATGTTCTCGGGTTTCATAACAACCTCTTGACCATGAGCATTTCGAAGGTAGACTCCGTGGGAATATGAAATGTACTGCGCAGATGTATTGGTAGCATTTGCCACATACACGTATTCACTCGCGCTTTCGTTGAACTCATAGTAGCGAGTGTCCATATAGAACGGATGGTCGCCATAGAGATTAGCATCAATCGGGTCTCCAACGTCAGCTGCCCAGAATGTCCGAGTGAAATTGTTGCCCATCCTGAGCCCATGGATGACCTCGCCCAAGCCATAGAGGTTGTAGTTCTCTGGCAATGAACTAGCAAACTCAACGAACTGGTTCTCGAAAACCAACTGAGTACCCGTAGTAGAAAATACGATGTCCCCTGTAGACTGTCGGACGATACTGAAAGAAAAGGTAGGATCGTTGCTCCAGACAAAGTTTAGATCATTTTCGAGGGCCTCAGACTTGGCATGTGCATCAATGGCAGGCTTCATGACTAAAACCTCGGGAATCTCAAACCAAGTGCTGTTGTCTGAACCAACATACGTGGGAGTAATTTCGACATGAAGACGGTCCGAGGATTGGTATTCGACAGTAAGGTTTAAGGCTTCAATGTCGGTCCCATAGACGTTACAAGCCGTGCCAGCGAGGCTAAGCGACGCTTTCAAGCCATATGGAGTCCGCACCACATTTGAGGCAGTATATCCAGGGCACACGGTCTGAGCATCAACAGCTTCGGGGTCGTTTATGTTCGGGATTAGATTGACACTGTTGTCCGCATCTGATGGAACTGTAAATATTGGGCGAAAGCTGGTTGTCGAAGTAGCATTTTGTGCTTGTGCAATACTGTATAGGCAGAGAGCTTGGGCGGTAAGCCATAAACCAAAGTTGGCTCGCCAAAACATGCTGCGTTGAGTCCCGAACTGGTTTCCCAGACGGTTGTATGAATATAATGTAAGGTGCAAGGTCAAAAGCCAAAGACTCAAAGGCACTAATATTGAGCAATTGAGGAGATATTCAGCAGATGACTGTAGTGCTGGTGAGCCTTCAGATGAATAAACAGGATTGACACGCCAAAAAACTGTCCAAGGCCAGAGAAAAGCCCAAAGAGCAGCCATCTTTATAATGGAGAGCGGGTGTACCAGTTCGCACTTCCAGCAAAAATGATTACGCCGCGATCACTCCGCCACAAGAACCCCGCAGTATAGTTACAGTCGACTGGGAGTACGGCAACATTAGCTCCACGGGGTATGGAGTAAGTCGCCTACGGCCCAGCTGCAGCTCTCTCCGTCTGAAGACTGGAGTTGGGCCGAAAGAACCTTGGAAATGTCTGCGGGATATGCAGGCAATGCTCAGAATAGGGCCGAAATACAGTGCAGCTTTAACCGCTCCCGGTATAGAGGCCGATGGAGACAAGGCAGGACATTGTCAAGATTTGGACTGGACTGGTACTTGGAAGCTTGTCGGTTGTCATCATCGTGGAATATTGCAAAGTTTAATGTCGCTAGTTGGACGTAGCTTCAGCAGCTATCACATAGTCTGCGTTGTACCCCGCGTGAATCGACATAGTTCATGCAAGGTCGGGAGGTTGAGCTCGTCTCGCAGCTACTAAGTGATGTCATGGCGACAAGCTTAACGAGGGGTAAAATAAAAAAGCACCGAAGAGACGCGCGATATCTGCAGCGACAATATGGCGAAAGATTGCGCGACAGGTGAGCTGATCTTTTGGCTCAGATTTAAGGAAAGGAACAGGTACCCAGGTCAGCGCAGGCTCCCAACCACGTAGCGTGCAGTTCCAAAAGAGGTAAGCCGAAGAGGACGTATTTCCAGTCCTATTTCCAAGTCTTATTGTTCCCCGGTACCAAGCTTGCTCTTTCTTCTATGCCTCCCCCTCTTCCTCTTTTCCTCACTCGCGCTTTACATCATTCATCACCGGCGACCTTTCATAGCACGAAGCTAAATCCTGAGGGACAATCCCGAACCCCAACAAAAACAATATCTCCGCTCTTCGGCTTTCGATTTATGCTGCGGAAGTACACGAAAGCTGCTGCTGCCGCAAGAATCATGAAGGCTTGCAAGCACGCCGGAACACTCAATGCCGGGGCATAAACCGGTGCATCTTGAGCACGGAAAGCCTCCGATGAGATAATCCCGGCTATGTTCTGCATGCCAGCTACCAAGCCCAAGCTGTGTTGCTCGCCGCGATGTTGAAATCTGGTTGCCTTGACAGCCAGGCTGGAACAATGACAGCCGGCGTAAAGGTTCCGAATGTCAGCAGAAATGTGCTGGTAATCATATTAGCGTTCATTTCCCAAGGGGGTCTGTCACATCCAGTGCGGTGAACCAGGTCAGCTGTACCAAGCACTATGAAGCCAATCATGGAGACCAGTGTAGCACCGATTGCACAAAGAGCCCTCTGGTGATATCTATCCGATACCAACAAACGAGCACGATGCACAAGCCGCCACTGAGATTTGGGCCGATGGTGGAAAAATTTGCACGGATCGAGTCATTAGTGACCCTTTTGATGATGGTCTATAAGATGTTAGGTTTCAGTACTATTTGAATCAAGAAATTACGTACCGGAAGAAAATTCGAGATGCTGGCACAAGCAACACCATATCCAAGCGCTATGGCAACTTATAGCCACGTCTGCCACTGCAGCGCGGCTTTGGGGTGTAGCTGACCATGAAAGTTTCCGGCCTCTTCCTCCGACGTAGCCGCAAGGCGAATTTGGAGCATTCCTTCTCAGCTTTGCCAAAGTATCGTGAGTGCTGTACATTTCTTGGCAGAAGAATGAAAGCCAAAATCGCAACGAAAGTTGTGAGTGAGCTCTCAATGAGTAACCAATACTGCCCGCCTATTAAAGCATCAGATCCTGGGACGGTTTGTTTGTAACGATGGAAGATTTTACCGTAAAATGACTTATTCTTCCACTGAGAAACGCTGTATGCAACCAATCCACTCACGGCGTTGGCCACAAACCCCACCATGTAGATCAGACTGATTCTTTCCACAATCTTCTGCTTGGTATAGAACAAGGTCAAATAGAAAATCGCCGAGGGAGAGAAACCGGCCTCAACACAGCCAGGAAGTATTCTGGCAGCAGTGTTCTTGCCATAAAGACCTCAGTATGTTTGAGACCATACCTAGAATTCCATCAAAGTCGTGAACTGCCGTCCTGCCGAGCGAGGTTGCTCCCAACACAGCATCAGGACCGGAATCACAACAGCTGGGTTGAAATCTTCTGGCTAAAAACGTCGCTGGGATATTGAAAGCTTCATGTTGAATATAGAAGAGGACGAGGATCATAGAATATTGATTTGCTTTTAACCCGATATTATATCGAGATTGTCGTGATGGAAATCTATAACTCTGGGCGTAGAAGCCTCAACGGGCTTATCCAGAGATGGCCTTAATGCTGCCACCATGTTCTCAGCTATTTCTTCGTGCAGTGTTCGATGCTCACTGTCTTCGGGAAACGGAGGCTTCCAAGCTGAGAATAAGACCTACAACGGGAGAATCAATACTTCCAACTTTGCCTTAAGAACGACATAGGGAACATTAAATATACTAACTTCTTATTAGATACCGATCACGCTTGCATGCAGCTATTCAATCCTTCAACTCCGATAGGTTAGAACGGCCTTTCAGATTACAAGCTACCTCGAAGCCCACTCTTGAAGGCTGTCTTATTTCATAACCGGTCAGCACTGCCTATGTGAGGTATGGAAATCAGATAATTAGCTGATACCCTCCAGGCAATATTTTACGACGTTCAGTAAACTTTCGCACGACTTTAGATATGAGCCAGAAGAAAATGGCGCGTTATTACCACACTTTGGCGTTCTCACCCCTGCCAGAAGCCCTGATCCGAGTATCGTTGCCACGTGACTGGCGAGATACAAGCAAATGGAGTACTTTGAGCTACCTGCTCATTTGCCGTACACATACTAGCTTCTGATGAACACCAACAACTTAGATCCAGATCTACATACATTTGATTTAGATACGACCACTGGGTTGATCCTCTCGCCTTTAGGAGCCGCCATGAGCTCGCCATGTAAGTCATGTGAATGGCCATCGCTTGTATCCATACAAAGAAGCGAGAGAGCACTTACTGTAGAGAGCGGTGATATCCGGGTCTTTATCCTCAGCACTCAGGAGGGGTACTCATCTTATTGTGTGCAGATTCTGAAGCAGCATCCCCAGTCACGATGGGATCCTTGGAATTAAGTCAAAATCCGGGCAAAGACAGCCCCCGAAAGGGCATGTCGATCAGACCAAATGATCAAAGCGCCAGGAGGAAGCGAGACACATCAGACAAGGATGGAACGACCACGTTTAAGCTTGTTGCAAATCAGCTTCCGTTCAGACGTTATTTCGTCTCACTATTATAGAGTTCGCCGCTAATGTGATCTGCCACAATCACACCTGTCTCCCCCGCCTGCTGATTGTTTCTAGGATGGACTGTGCTGTGCCATATATATAATGCAGACGTCCTCCACGACTTCCATCTACATTCCATTCCCTCAATATGCGTTACCCAACAATACTGTCTTCACTAGCATTAATCAGCTACTCTCGAGCAAGTCAGCCCCATTATACACATAGCCAATTAGCAGGAATTTGCAATGTGGCCGATAACAACAATGTGCTATCATTTGGCCAAAAGACCTTTGGGCTTGATCATGAGTCCTGCACACACAGCCGGGTAGATGTTCAGAACACACCTGTATACCATCCATGGACACACAAACCAAGATGCACGCCCAAAAATGGACTCAATGAAACATATTGCGTCTACACCAACAGTAACTTTGCCGACGGGCGTGGCATTTCTTTCCTGACAAGTCCGTTGGTTGCTAAAGAGATCATCAATCTGCCTGCATTCACAAATCCTGAGATACCTGAAAACGTAAACACTTTCACAGATCCTCCTTGGGAAGTGAGGAATATCCCAGGTCGTGGTAATGGACTGTTTGCCACTCGAACGCTGTACCGCGGAGAAGAAATTCTTGCTGCAACACCGGTGGGGGTATATATGAGTGATGCATTTCCAGTGGACTATGGCCTCGGCTATCAGTATTTGAATACGGCATACAAGCAATTACCCAAAGCTACGCGAGAGAAGGTGATGATGATGGCTGCCCATAACGCGGGAGACCCGATCATGGAACGAGTCAATACAAATTCATTTTCAGGGGAGTTTGGAGGAGAGCCGCATTTCATAGTATATCCCGAGACAGCTGTACGGTATTTTCCGCTGTGTGAATTTCTGAAAGACGAAGCAACTGACCAGCTATTCCCAGAGGATGAACCATGATTGCAGACCTAACGCTATGTACTATTATGATCCAGCAACCCTGATCCATTCAACACATGCTTCTCGCACCATCCTACCGGGAGAGGAAATAACCATAACCTACATCAACATCCTCCAACCACGTGCAGATCGACAAGAAGTACTTGAAATGACCTGGCACTTCCAATGTACATGTCCACTCTGCACTTCCAGTGACGAGGAAGTCGCCATCTCAGATGCTCGCATGCAGAGGATCCACGAAATCCATGCCACGCTTGCAGACTGGAGTCCCAATACAATGGCAACTCCCGAGCTTGCAGAGGAATTAATCACGCTATATGAGCTGGAAAAACTGCATGCTGCAGTGGCGACTGGTCATATGTTTGCTTCCATGGCTTATAATGCTATCGGAGACACTGATAGAGCGAAGCAGTTCGCGGAACGAGCGCTGAAAGCTGGAATGGTAAACAGTGGGGTTAATGGTGGAAATTCCGACGTCGACGATATGAGGGCAATGTTGAGAGATGCGGAAAGTCATTGGTCTTATTTGGCAAGGCCGAGAAAGCCTTGAATTCAGTGTTCTTACTCAGTGTATCATTTGCAGCGGTTTCAAGTGGTGTCAAGGCGCGATGGAAATTTAAGGTAGTTATTACATATAAAATCTATCAAATTCAACTTTAAGTTAGGTATCCGACCCTAGTGTATCTTGATGTTATATTTGGCATCGTTTTCTTATTTCCATGTTACTTAGCTGCCACTTCCTAGTTACTTTCGCTCAAAGCTACTACTGACAATCAAAGAATGGACGACCAGAAAAAAGATGAACTACTTGCTCAAAGCAGTTTAATAAGTTTTGTAGACGGTGTCTCCATTATTGCTGCGAACGGTAATCAAAACTCCAAACTACCATAAACCTCCTATTAATGACATATCTATTGAGGTGCAGGCACAAACCTGAAGACTCGAAACTCAATCCCACCCAGCCCACCATTCCTTTCCAGTAATCTGCCTTGTGCAACCATCGTAGCATAATTCATCCATCCAAACTGCTTGCTGCCCGTGTTACACGTGATAGTCTCCCGGACATCGTTCGATCCAAACTCAGTACTCTTTCCCTGGCCCTTAAGCAGAAGCGCGTCTGTCTCCTCGTCAAGGGTGATAAACCCCGTATTCTGGAAGCGGAAAACATCGTTGGTAGTTGTGTCTAGTGCGACCATGTGGATATCCAGACTAAGCATGCCATCGGCTGCGTGCAAAGTTGGGTAATCGCCTCCTCCCGGTAAGACTCGCAGATTGAGTGCTGGAGATGCTGATTCTGGTGATTTGATGGTTCCACCTGTGATTTCGATCCACATTGTTGTGCCTTTCGGCGTCTCGCCACTAGGAATGGCGTCTGCGAGATCAAGGTGGATGTTGGCGATGTGCTCAAGTGTTGGTAGAGGTAATGAGGAAGCCATTTTAGGATTTAGCTATGCTTTTTTATCTTCGCTGGTTTTAGAGGTCATGTACGGAACCTATTTTTCGTGGCGTGATTTAGATTCGGTGTGTAGAGAGTTCCGTTGGCGTTGCTCACGTAGTAGAAAACCTGCGCTCTTCTCTTTTATATAACCCCATTTCCGAGCGTTTACCTTTCATGACAAATAATCTCTTCCATCAGCAACTATTACTGACGTCATGGAAAAGGATACAAAATGTTGTTCTCACAAGAGTCCCGAGGATCTTATACCCTAGCAGTATGAAGGATCCTTTGGGCTGCCAAAAACTCAATTTTATGAAGTCCCGGCGAATAGCCTACGCTGGGATACTCCAGTGATCACGGTGCGCGGCCTATCTTCGATTTCGAGCAAGTAAGCGAGCAAGATTGGGACAGGCCGGACCTCCTGCTGGTGGATCCTTGTTCATGGCAGCGAGTCATGTTCTTTTCGTTATGTTTTTGGCTGCTTACAAAACTTCAATTTTTGACACCGAGAATATGATGACCTGATGTCCTCGTGTATTCCCCCGAACTTTGAGGCCCCAAAGAGACATCAATACATCCAGTGAAGCCGTGCACTATGTAGGGTCATGTTGATATACAATCAAACACAACACTATGCACAGGAAGAAAACTGACATTTGGTGTCGTTTGCTTTTGACTTCTGGTTGTCATAGTTGGCATTTTCATCGAAGTAGCCATTTTGATTCAAATATTTGAACCCATTATCTAGGTATTACTGGCAAAGGGCGAGGAAGTCATTGAATCTAGAAAGTATATAGCGATAAAAAGTAAGCATCAGATAGATTGGTAGAAGTCAGAATCATGAACCACTAGAAATACGTTCAAGTATAGTAAAAGCTTCATTTCACTTGGAGCAATCGGGATACTTGATTGAAACTACATGTGACGAAGACATATTAGATACACAATGTAATTCTATCATAGTGAGCGCGCAAAGCTGGCATTAGGGAAAACAGCATCTGTTTTGAGTATCTTGGTGAAAATGGTTGTGTAAGAAGGTTTGGATCATCAAAGTTGCCTTCTAGGCTTTGAACTTCCCCATAGTCTAAAGCCAAATTCTTGAATCTTCATTCAATGGAAGGTTGGAAAGAGACGACTCGATCGCTACGAGCATGTTCCCAATGTGAGCTCTAAATGATTCTATGTACATTGTGACTGCCATATAGTCCCCATAGCTGCAATGCCGCAGTGCTGCTTAGCCATTCTGTCGGAAATAAAGTCGCGGAACAGCTCGACAGAACGGGTCGTAGCACAACGCGTGATACCAACACGCGAAAGCTTCATAACCACAGGAAGTAGAATGTGAAACGAAAGCCAGGCTTGGAATGCCAGAGGGTCTGTCAAGGGGTGCCAAGTTTTCGACGAAGGCGTCACCAGGACAAAACTACTCGTCAGCAAAATGTCGTCGGCGTAACAACGACGGAGGTTGAAAGGCTGGAAACTTGGAAGTGGAATGCGCACGTGACTGTGCGTTGCTGAGGGAGATCGAGACCCCTGTTCCGATAAGGAAGTAAACAAAGCGATCGCGAAATATTTCTGGAGTAACAGCACAACCCATCCTCTCGGCGCAGCGCAACGAACAACTCTTTCGCTCGTGACATTTTCATGATGGAGTCTCATCCAAAGTCCCAGACCTCGCTCTTCCAAGTCTACCTGCGATTACGACCTCCGCCACCTTCACAGCAGCCATATCCTTCGTTAACGATTCCAGATCGCTTTCTAACTGTCGAAGAAGCATCAGAGGATGCCGTACCGACCCACATCACCCTAAACCCGCCAAATGATAACCGCAGGAGAGCAGTCGAGAAGTTCGCCTTTACCCAGGTTTTTGAAGAAGAAGCCTCACAGCTCGACATATTTCAAGGAACGGGTGTGATTCCATTGGTGGAAGGAGTACTGAGTCCACAAGGTGGTGAAGGCAGAGATGGATTGCTGGCGACTCTTGGTGTGACAGGCTCTGGAAAGGTAAAGAGAAAGTGGTGTCTGTATAGGCTTGCGTTAATCAGTTGCAGAGCCACACGATCCTGGGATCAAAAAGCCAACGAGGCCTCACACAGCTTGCCCTCGATGTGCTCTTTCGGTCAATATCCGCAAACATGCTCGATGCAAATACTACGCCATCCCTGCTATCTACAATTGCCGCGTCGGATGGTTCAGAGGCACAGCTCATGTCGGCCCAGGGGTTCTTTGATACCATCTATGGAGATCCCACGTCCCGATCCCGAGCAAGCTCGCGAGCAGCAACACCAATGCTAGTACGAACACCTTCTATTCAGCCATCACTTAGCAAAATTTGTGCATCAATGACAGGTCGCTTTCCTGATAGTCCCAAGAGTATTCGGATTGTCGAGGAAAGTATACTTGAGGATGATGAAGTTAAGGATTGCTTGACAGTGTCGAGCACTCCCAGATTACCCTCCTATTTGTCAATGACAGCATCAAGAATTCAGAAGAACCACACTAAAACTCAATTAAAGGGCGAATCATTCTCATCGCAAACGGCCAGCCGTAAGCATCTGTACCGACCATCTCCCATGCCTACGATGCCCGATATTAGTGCTGTCACTGTCCCGATCGACCCTTCCGCTGAATATGCGATTGTCATCTCGATGTATGAAGTGTACAATGATCGTATTTTCGACTTACTCACCCCAGGATCAAAGACCGCATCAAGCAAAGATGTCCGACGGCGCCCACTGCTGTTCAAACCCACAGAACAGTCTCCTGATCGTAAGCTGGTAGCAGGGTTGCGTAAGGTGATGTGTGGGTCCATGAAAGAGGCGTTAATGGTACTTGAAGCAGGTCTACAGGAACGCCGAGTGGCTGGTACTGGTAGCAATAGTGTGTCTTCTAGAAGTCACGGGTTCTTCTGTGTGGAAGTGAAGAAGAGACGAAAATCAAGATCAGTCTACCCGTGGAGCAGTAGTGCTTTGACCGTGGTTGATCTTGCTGGAAGCGAGAGAGCCAGGGATGCGAAAACACAAGGTGCAACACTGGCTGAAGCTGGCAAGATCAACGAAAGTCTAATGTATTTGGGTCAATGCTTGCAGATGCAGAGTGATATTGGCAACAACACGAAGGTAGTAGCCCTACGAGATCTTCCATTTCCTGCTGACGATGACATAGCCAAACCTCGTACCATTTCGTCAATGCAAGCTGACTGAGCTTCTGTTCTCGAACTCGTTTCCGTCTGCCAGCGCTTCCGCCTCAACATCGCAACGTCCTCGGAATCCACAGAAAGCGGTCATGATTGTCACTGCCGATCCAGTCGGTGACTTCAATGCAACAAGTCAAATCCTCAGATACAGTGCACTCGCCCGTGAGGTTACGGTTCCCCGAATTCCCAGTGTCTCATCAACCATATTGGCGACTTGTCAAAACAATGCAAATAAAGGATACTTCAATGGGCGGACGACGCCAAGCGATACAGAACGAGAGACTATGGAGATTGCTGCTCTTGAGATTGCTCGCATGAGTGAAGAAATTGACAGCCTGCGAGCTGAATTACTTGCAGAGCAACAGCGAAGAATGGAAGTTGAGGCACATTTAATGACTTACGAAGACGCCTTGGAAGACAAGATGATGGATTTCGAAGCTGCAATTAGGGAAGAATGCTACCAGGAAATGGAGAAGGCCATGCACGAACAAACCAAAAAGTGGAAAGCTTGCTTGGCCGAAGAACAGGAGAAGAATGAACAGCATCTGGACAAGAAGCTTGAAATATTGGCGAGAGGTTTAGATGATGAGCCACAGGTTGACAATGATGAGAACAAAGAGAATGTTTTGATCGTTGAGGGCTTAGAAGATGAGAATAGGAGATTGAAGAGGGAGATGGAGATCATGAGACGTGAACTTCAACTACGAAGTCCAAGTAAGAATGCGAAAACACCGCTACGAGATTCGACGCCTCGAACAATAAGTGACATTTCGTCGTCGTTCGAAAACATGCGAGTTAGCGAGGAGGGAACTCCAACGTCACCCGTGAAAAAGATGAGGAAATTGACGACTAGGAAATGGGACATGGGCGTCGGGGATGATTTGTTTTGAAGGGCCGGCTGGGTTGGGTATCCTTGGGTGGAAAGGGACGAAGATGTGGCGCTTTTGGGAGGAATACTTGATACCACGGGCTAAATTGTGTAATGTTTTGACATGAGTGATGTTTATAGTACGATTGATATACGGGCAGGGGCTTTTTATTTTGCTCTGAAGAATGCATTCCACTTTCTGCGGCGTCAGCAAAATCTTATGCCTAGATGAGACTATCGTAGTCGTGTTATGCAGCAACTCCAGCTTGCTCAACACCAGTGCTCCCATACGTGATAGCATGACCATGAGCCACACCCAGGGTTTTAACTATAGCCACAAACTTTGGGTCCAGCACCGGGCCGGAGCCATCCACGTCACTATCAAATTTCTCGTGGAAGAGGCGCATGCGAGCAGCTTGATAATCACCAAAGGTAGCATCCAACTTCCTCTCGTCGTGCGTGAACTTCCCTTCCGGGCCTCTCTTCAAGAACTTCAATGGAGCATCTAGTCTGTAGGTTAGTATGAAGCTTCTTGACTTCACGTAGAGCGACTTTTTGCAGCTCACCAGCATTTGCATTCACAAAATACGCCATGCTATATCGATCCTGGTCATAGAGCGAGGCCTTCCGCGCGACCCGATGCAGCGTACTCTTCAACGCCCCATCACTCCACAACGCCAGCCCATCCCCAATATTCACAATCAACGCCCCCTCCACCACCGGCACCGGCACGAACTCCCGCGCGTCGGGGCTCTTCACTTCCAGCCCGGCCGTCTTGGTGAACAACAGCGTCATGGTGCCCCAATCGGTGTGCTCGCCCAGCGAGGGTAAGTTGGCATCGGGCTGCGTGGAGAGCGCTGGGTACCGCATCAATCTCAGCACGTTCCCTGGCCTTTTGGCCGGATCGTGTGCCGGGAAGAAATACGCTGGTGGGAGGCCCATGGCGGTTGCGAAGGCCGTTAGCAGTTGGCTGGATAGGACATGGCAGCGGGCGCGGAAGGCCTCGATCTTCTCTCGCCGCGCGTGCGTCCACCAGCTCGAGAGGTTGCTGGTTGTTAGGTTGGAGGCGGCGACGTCGCCGAACACGCAGCCTTCCTGGGTGCCAATGCTTTGGGTGAGAAGTATCGTTAGTTCAGTTTGGCAGTGTTGCTTTCTTGCATGTCGTTGAGACAGACATTTGGAGATGGCATTGAACAGCCCCGTCGAACTTACACTGACTCCTTATGATCATACCCGACCTGAGCGGTGTTCATCCACTTCTCCTCCTTGATCTCCTTCGGCTGAGCAAAGAAGCCCTGGGCGAGGTTGAAAACCTCATCGATCTCCTCCAGGGGGATACCATGGCCCGTCAAGATCAGGAACCCCCATTTGCTCGCGGCATCGAAGAGCTCGCCCGACAACCGATCCGGGTCGGATGCAAAGAGCCTTAAGTCCACAACGGGTATTCCTGCCATGGTGACCAGCGTAGATCTCTCCTGCTGTACCCATCAGCAAATGAGGTTCTAAACCCTACTAGCCATGCTGCAGCAATACAGCCCATTATGTCAAGTCTTACTGATTGGGGTTCTCGGCGTTAAATCGCTTGTCATTAACCCCACCCCAGGAACGTATAAAATCAGCAAAGAAAGGATGGTTCCGAGGGGATACAGGTTTGAAAAATAGCGAAAGTGGGATTACCGACGAACGAAGTATCAATGAAAGAGAGCGTGTGAGAGTGACAGTACCTGATATGGGATGCCGTGTCGGCAGCTTCTCCCTCTTCTGTTCTGTAAGCTGGTAGATGCACGGGGTGGGACGTCGTCTAATAAATGGGACGCCGTCGCTTGGGAGCGTCCTCCCTTATATTGCAGCTTGATCATGCCCCAAGCGAGTTTTGCTGCATCTCCCACTTCCGATAGTCGTCGGCCGAGATATCTTATCTCTGTCGCCGCTGGAATCACTCTTCCGCATCTGAGTTTGGGATGATGTCCCGTCTGCAGGAACAGATGGATCGTTGGATGCTGAGGAGTGCAATCACTGCGATGGCTTTTGGTTATTGACCGCCCTTGCTTTATTTGCACGACGTCAAGTATACGCAATGAAGCCAATTAGAGATATAGTTTAGCAGCTGATGCGCATCCATTGAAATGGTACAGTGTTGGCAAGGGGTTACGCATGTATGCCAAGTCACTTCTAGCCCAGGCTTTGACTGCCCCTCCGGACTGCAGTGTATTCTCAGATCTAGTCTATATGATCTGGTAAAGTACAAGTCTGCTTGCACCGGCACGGGCATGCATGTGCTACAAGCACGCCCAGATGCCCAGCCCTAGATTTAGCTCAATGCTTCCCTAGGTTATTTCTGAGTTTACACAGGATATTTATTCACTCATAATCCTCGTAATCATCTACCCCGAAATTGTCATCCGGATCCTGGTCCGCAAATGGATCGATATCGCCTTGCTCAGGATCTTCTTCATATTCCTCATCCTCTTCGATCTCGTCATCGCCAAATTCGTTCGGGATGTGTCGTTTCCCAGGTTCTACTACGGTTTCAACTTCGTCATCTTCCGCCTGCTCGCTGACGGTTGGAGCGGCAGATCCTTCACGAGAATCAGAAGCCGTACTTGGTGCACGACTGGTGACTTGACTCGTCGCTGCACTTCCTGGGCCGACTTTGTTTTTGAACATTGAATTGATAGCGTCGTAGTTGATCTTCTTCGACCACGTTCGCATTTTCACCATGTTCTTGGCAGCCTCCGCGGGGGACTCCGCCACAGATGCACCTTCTCCAATCCTGGGCTTCTTCTTTCTTCTTCGCGTAGCCTTTGGCGGATCTAGTTCTGCCCGCTTCTTGTCCAAAAGTTTCTTCTGTTGTTCACGCAGCCACACCTTGTTCTCATTAACCCAAATTTTCTCCTTCTTTGCCACTTCCTCAGGTGCTAATAGGCAGTTCTTAACTTCTGGATCGTCGGCAAACTCGTCTTCGCCAATATGAACGTCCATATTTACAGGCTTGGAAGAGACCATTAACATATGGGTGGTGACCTTCTTAGCAGCTCTGGCATATTCGGCGGCGTGTTCCTTTGTGTTTGGGTCATTGATCATCTCACTGATTTGATTCTCGAGCTCATTCTCATCGTGCAGCCAAGCTTCAGGGACTTGCAGACTTTTACCGTTTGACGACGAAAGCTCTCTGTTGTTCTCCACAGCCTCTTCATCTAGAGCGACGTCTCCATATTCTTTCGCTAATTGCTCTTCCGTGATTGATGCAAGTTCTTCCACTTCGTTCAAAAGTGCCGGATCGATCGGTATATTACTGTCTACTGATTGCTCAGGTGCTTCGTCTGAGCCCTCACGCGACGGTAAGAGCCCCCCTTGAAGCTCAGCTGATGTAGACGATCCGGGTTCGACAGATTCAACCCGCAGTGGGGGATTAGGGATAGAGAATCCATCAGCGTCTTTTCTAGCTTCTGATGGCTGGGTCGGTGGGGGAGAAGCTAAACCCGCATTTGCATCACGCTGTCGTTTGTTGCTACCTTCTGCATTGTCTTCTTCGGCGTCCTCATCCTCAGCAGGCACACCTCTCTTCCGCTTCTTGGATTTCTTATTCTTGAGGAATTCTTCGGACTTTTGGTAGAACGATGGGGGATCATGAGCCGATTCCAAGAATTCATTGTTGATGAATTCGTCGACAGTAAGTGCACTACTGGGAGTCAACTTGAATTCTTCCAGACGCTTCTGAATAGTGTTGGTCGTGACTTTAACAATATACACGACTTCAGTGACCGTCCGGCGGAAGTTGTTCATGCGAGCAGCCAAAATGAGACAAGCACCGCAAACACCGGAAGGTCGTCTACCCATTACCATCCAGTCCAAGCTCATACGTTGAACCATTCGGATAGCATCGGTAGCAACCTTCTCCGTCATGTCTCCGAATTCTAGTCGGGCAGCGAATCGGAAGATCAAATCCTCGGGAATAATGGGCATGATACCATCTGCAGCAAAGGAAATAGTTTTGTGCAAAGCTTTGAAGCAATGTCCGAGCTTAAAGACGTTGACCTGCAAGTGTCAGAAAGATCCAGGACGCAATGGAGAAGAGGCGAGTTACTTGAAGTCTATCTGCAAAATCGATGAGCATGACCTTACATGGCTTCTCTTTACGACAAGCCGAATAGAGGCAGACAGCTCCAACCATATCCAAACGTCGGCCCTGGATGAAATTGTGCATGGCACAAACCTTGAAGATCTGCACCGCACTGGTCACGATGGGTTCTGGAATTTCCATTTGAGACCCCATATTCTGAATTTCATGCTTGCCTATTCTCTGTCAGCTAATATGGACGCATTGACGAGCGTGCTCTACAATACCTTGCCGGATTGTTGCCTCTTTGGACTCTCCTGCATTGCCGCCTGCCCTACGGAAGGCAGGTCCCAAACTCTTGGCTGCACCTTGATCGGCACTGACAAAGCTACCTTGGACCACGGCAGCACCACTCGAACTCTCGCCAAACTGAACTTCGGAAACGATGTTGGAATCATCCACGACCGTACCGCAGTTGTGACAAATTCCATCTTCGATCTTTGGAGTTTCACAATGCTTGTTGGGACAAAGTCGAGCCTTTGGCTTGACCATCGCAGCTTTCTGGCCCCCTCGAATGACAGGGGGGGCATTTACAATGGGCCGCATGTTTTTGAGAGGATTCGGCTTCCTGGGCGGTGCTGGCTTTGGTCGGGGAGGCATGATGACTGATGACTGGGAGCCGCGGAGCCCCACGACAGCTACCTTGTGAGCAACGTCTTGAGTGATAGCGACAGCAACAAAGATATGGATATGGGCGCTGTCCCAGGCACAGCGCGTCCCGTGATTGGATGGACGAGGAGAGAGGATGGATGAAAAAGTGTGCAGCACAGAGGGGGTGGTGTTGGGTGTGGAGATGTGAAGCTGGAACAAAACGAGGTGTGCGTGGGGAATGGATGGGATGGCTCAAGTGTGACCAGCCGGGTTTATGACCGATTCAGTCATTCGCCTACCGAGCCAGTCTTTTTCTTTTGTGCGCGGCCGAAAAGACGTCGGTGCTGGATCTGCTGCTGCCCCGCAGACGAGTGCCCAAGCGAGAGAAAGCGAACGGTTCGTCGATGCTGGACTGGCCTGGTGGGAGAGCGCTGCAATAATAGGAAAGGGGTCGCGGAATGAATGCTCAATAATCTGCACTTGGGACTTGGAGAATGCTATTGAAACCTGCTCCCGGGGAAAACCGCCTTGAGAGACCCTGTCCCAAAATACTTCGGACTAGGAAGACCAAAATAAAGTAGTTCTTCATTCACGTGACCTACTTTGGACTGCTTCAATGACCACCCTGGGACGTGACCAGCCCAATGGATCTCTTTCACAAGCTACATGTTACAACGGGCCTAGAAATCTATAACGAAAAGAGCTGCGAGGGAAGAAAGTGCCTCTTGTGCCGGTGCTCATCTTAAAAGAAAGCATCAAATTTGACCGCGAAGTTCATGCTGCCACGTCCACCGCCTTCTCTAGCGTCTTTTCAACACGGCAAAATGCCTGCGTGAGATTTTTTTGTATACCGCTCGCGCGATAAAAACAGCAGGGCCTGCACTGCTGCAAACATCCACTCACCTTTCTGCACATCTATCCTCCCCTTGTCTTTACCCTCTTTACCTCTCCCTCTATACCGCAATCATGGCCGACGAACAGATGAAGGGAATGGAACACTCTGAGGTTCATTATTTCAACAGGTTGGTCCTAAACTCCTCTTTTGCATTCTGAGACCCTGACTGACCTTGATAGTTACAACCACCATGGTGCGCATGAACCGCCTTGAGCGCAACCTACATAATGCTGACATAGGTTCCCTTACCAGGTATCCACGAAGAAATGTTGGTGTGTACCTGCAGATAAACATGCTTCTAGTCCTTGCGCAAATAACCATATGCTAACGGCCGTCGCGCGCAGAAAGATGAAGTACGGACCCGATCCTACATGAACGCCATTGTTCAAAACAAGCATCTTTTTAAGGACAAGATCGTCCTTGATGTGGGATGTGGTACCTCCATTCTTAGCATGTTCGTACATCTCTTCGAATCCACTGGCGATCCTAATGCAGTTCAGGTTCGCCGTTAAGGCTGGTGCCAAGCACGTTATTGGTGTTGATATGTCTACAATTATTGAGAAGGCCAAGGAGATCGTTGAGGTCAACGGAATGTCAGACAAGATTACTCTGTTGCAAGGAAAGATGGAGGATGTCGTCCTCCCCTTCCCCAAGGTTGATATTATTATCTCGGAGTGGATGGGATACTTCCTTCTCTACGAGTCCATGCTGGATACGGTCCTTTACGCCCGTGATAAGTACCTTGTTAAGGATGGGTTGATCTTCCCTGACAAGGCCACCATCTTTTTGGCTGGTATTGAGGATGGAGAGTACAAGGATGAGAAGATTGGCTGTAAGTTCTCCCGCTGAAGTCGTGAGGGGCAGGAGCTAACTTTAAAAAATAGTCTGGGATAACGTCTATGGCTTTGACTACTCACCACTCAAGCACACGGCTCTCACTGAGCCCCTTGTTGACACGGTTGAGATCAAGGCTGTTGTCACCGACCCAACCAACATCCTTACCCTCGACCTGTACACTTGCACAACCAAGGACCTCGCCTTTACCTCTCCATTTACCCTTGACTGCCGCCGGGACGACTTTGTTCACGCCCTGATTGCCTGGTTCGATATTGACTTCACCGCCTGCCACAAGCCCATTCGATTCTCCACTGGCCCACACACCAAGTACACTCACTGGAAGCAGACTGTTTTCTACTTGAAGGACGTCTTGACCGTGCAACAAGGAGAGCAGATCAAGGGTGTTTTGGACAACAAGCCAAACGACAAGAACAAGCGTGATTTGGATGTCAAGATTACCTACAAGCTGGAGACTGACGACCCAACGAGGCAGGCTGAGGGTGCGGCCGAGTACAAGATGTGTTAATGTATTGATGACAAGAAATGAAGGTCTTGGGGAGCGGACGGGTGTCTTCGCGGCTGAGAGCGCAGGCCCTGGAATTCTTTTGCTTTCGAAGAATGTGTCATGCTACTCGGCGCGGGCTTTTTCTGTGCGGCGTTGAAATTTGGGCATCGTAGATCTGGGATAAAGATGCATAGCGAATGGGAATTGTTGTCTAGAGAACTATCTGCGGGAGTTCATTGGCATTGTGACCAAAAATGATACCTTTATCTCTCTCTGGGTTGGATTCTCCAAGCACTGCAAAACGGCGTCCTTGTTTGTCGTCAGGTGATTTTGCGTTCTGTTCGCGTCCATCGCGTAAGTAGCAAAGTCATGATGTCAGCGCTTCGTTGATTTCCACCACGTTGCTGAGTAGTGACGACAGGCAGATGCGTTGTGCTCACATGCTATGCATACATAGTGGCGCAGAAGTCGCAAGTAGGTAAGGTAACTAGAGCAAGTTGTCTCTCAAAGCAACCACACCCCTCCCTCCAAATTCCTTTATATACCAAACAACCATTCTCCAAGACCGAATCACATGCGTTCTTCACTTCTCCCACTGTCTTCCTCAATCTTTCGAACTTGCACTGCACACCCAGCAAAATCCACCCTCGCCAGCTTCCAAGCCCATCGTAACATGTCTTCCGGCAACCCATCAGAGACCGCCGGGCTGCAAAAGCAAGCCGAGAATAGCGGCCCCTCCATGAGCGAGCTGGGCATCGAGAACACCAACATCAGCACCGCCACGGGCGTCAACCTGTCATCGCGGCAGAAAGTCCTAGTGGGCAGCATTCTAGACGTGAGTTCCGCATCTCCCTAACCCCAGCGAGAAACCCCTAACGCCAACCCATAGCTCTTCGCCGGGCGGCCCTCGCTCCCCAAGCTCCAGCTCTGGGCCGACGACGCGCAGTTCAACGACCCAATCACGCACGCCACAGGGCGCAAGCAGTACGAGGCGCAATGGTACGGGCTAGTAGCCGCGTTCTCGGAGATCGAGCGACTCTCCCACAGCGTGATCTCGTCGGGGAACCCGATCGCCATGGACATGAAGACGCGGTACAAGGTCAAGGGCGTGGGGATGGAGAAGGTGATTGAGAGCCGGATCAACATCCATGTGGACGAGGCGAGCGGCAAGATCAAGATGGTGGAGGATCGCTGGGGCAACGAGTTGCCGGATGGCGCTTTTGCGAAGGTATGTGCAGGCGAGCTCCTCGATGTCCGGTGGTGGGCTGGGTATTGGTTTCAAGTGGGTTGGTGGGCCTGGAGCTTGGTGTGGTGGTCGTGGCCGTGGCTGGTGAGTGCTACCACGGCTTTTATTCTGGTTGTTTCTGGGGAAAATTGTCTTCTATCCTGCGAACTATTCCACTGACTTCATGGGTTTACTAGGCTTTCCGAAATGCAAACTCGGTCGTGGTGCCGGCTTTTGTATCGGTCCCCAAGAATGAGGAGGAGGACCGGAAGAAGGGGCTGTAAAAGGCTGTGTGGTCATGATGTTGTGTACGATAGTCTAATCAAAGAAATTTGGACGGGAGATTCTGTGGTGCCTCGTCACATGGCAAGGTAGCACTGCTGACCAGAACGATTATATCATTAACACGAGCAAAGTGGTTTACCAACAAGTCCTCTGATGTCATTCACAAACATTACATTGTTCTGCATACCGGTATATAGACAACGACACATCCTCACACGCTCCGACTCCTCTCCAGGATATCACTAGCTAGTTGACTATGTGCCCGCGGAATAAGTCCCCTAACCTTCCGTACCGCTGCTTCTAAAAGCTGCACATAGCGCCGCGTAATGGTGAGTCAGGTCCAGGACGTTTTGCGGTAGGCTGGTTGCCTGGATGATACTCCTGACCTTCACTGCTCCTTCGTCCTCGATCAAAGTGCGGATCGTGTACAATAACTCCGGCGAGAATTCGGAGTACCATCTGTACTGCCAAGTGACTAGACGAATAACCGATGCGACGATCTCTCTTGTGTTCTTCTCCTTCTCAAATTCGCCTAGAATGCCAGTCAAAGCCTTTGGGCTAAAGCGGATGTTGAGGCAAGCTCGGTATGCCTCAGCTGCTTCTTGTGGGTGATGCAGACGATCAGCTAAAGCACCAAGAATCTCCCATTCTTCCGCTGACTTCTTGTACTGCATTGATTGAGCACGGTATTGTGCCATCTCGGTACGCCAGATTGTGTAAATGCGAAGGTCTTCATATAGAACCATGAACAAGCTGTCAAGCCACCTTTCGCATAGTCTCTTATTGTTGAAGCGAGCCAAAGACTCCTCCGTAGCCTCAGCCTATGGATATTAGCAACTCGCTCAGAATGCTAACAACAACACTTACATCTTCGCCGCCTCCCAAGACTTCCTCCGGTGTAATAGTGTGCTCTGGCTTCTCCAATGATCGGTCAATGGCAGAGCCTCTTACTCCATTCTCTGCGGCCAGTGTCGGCGCTGTTGAACTCGGCGCCGTCGACGTATGGCCGTTGGTGCTGGCATCGTCGTCTTCGTGCTCATCACCATTCCCGTTCACTGGGGGACCTGGACTGCCTCTCAGCACGTCGGTACTTGCATTACGCTGATGGATTTGTTCACCTTGAGGGGCCGGCTGCTTCTCACTCCTATATTCTTCCTCCATCACAAATACATTGCTTCGAATCTTGAGAAGTTGATCCCAGCCAATTTTCGCTGTCATTTCGGTCAGGATACTGTACGCATGCTTGAAAGTACCCTTGTACTGAGCAGCTCGGAGGTTCAGCAAGGTCGGATGAACCTGTTCTCCATATCTCGACTCTGGTTCGCTATCGATCTCGTCTAATCGTGTCTCAGGTAGTGTGGGGAGATGGATTTCTCGAGGTTCTGGCATAATCGGGGCATCCTTGTCTTGATATGTAAACATGGGACAAGAGTTCAAGGTAGTCAATGCATTTTCCCAATCTTCCCTTGCAACATATACCTCTGCCAGCCTAGCCCACGTCCCGAATTCGCTAGGAGCCGCGATTGTGCTTCGATCGGCGCAGCCAAGAGACATACGAAGCCTTTCGTCCTTGGATTCTGGGTTGGATGGATTGAACGCTTTCTTCTTGAGAAATTCTGCTTGGGTGTCCAGCATTGTGTAGTCCATGGGGGATTGCTTCACTGCATCATGAAGGACTCTGATCGCTTGAACTTCTTCATTCCCCATGAAGAGCACCTTGGCAAGCAGAGATGAAACTTCGACATTTCGAGTTCGCAGCTTCTCAAAAAGATTCACACCAGAAGCATATCGACCTGTCGTGGCGAAATATTTAAGCAGGCCTGTTGTCAGGTGGTTCGAGACGTTATTTGGAACTTGCACAACAGAATCCGAACCCAATTGCCAGCCTGTTATCGTCAGCAAAATCTCCAACCCTTCCCACACTTAGGATTACCTCTGAAGAAAAGTGTTTCGGCGGCCTGAAGAAATCTGTGTTCTGTTTCTGTGTTTGTAACCGGATTGAACCTGCGTACTCCCATAATCTTCCTAATTGTCTCTCCGCTACCATCATCTGCGTATGAGTATGCGCGAAGCACACTACACAGGTATGTTTCCAACCATAAGTCATCGGTGGCAACCCGCTTGTCACCTCGTTCATCTATGCAATAGCTATCCACACTTCCTGGAATCGTAACGTGGACGCGCATATCAAGTCGCGAGAAAGCATTGTAACAGCTAACCAAGTCAGAAAGCTGAGTTCAAGTATGTAGCTGCAGACCCACCAGTAAAGTCCCTCCACGATCTTTGTAGTAGATTGGCTGTTCTCCTTGTAAGTCAAAGTGTTGATGTAAGCTGCCAAACTTGCAGAAGATGATGCGTCGACTCCGGTAACATGATGATATACACCGATCTATAACATCACGTCAGTATGGCATGGCCCTCAACTCTCCATCAATTCCTCGCACCTGCTTTCCAGGGTTTCTTGGGGGTTGTTTAATCAATTGAACCAGATCTGGAGGACCAAGTTCCCGTAGCGCTGGCAAGACTTCGGTTCGCGCATCAGTGGACTCGTGTAGGATTTCTTCCGTGAGCTCAGGGACAGCTGGTGCCTGTAGATGGCCTTAGTGAATTACACACGGAACGACCTCGCGCAGATGAGCATACCACCATGTTTAGCACTTGGAGCTATAGTTGCTGCGCCACAGGCCTATAGTCGGCAGACACCTTGCGAGTATGAATGGGTATCAAAAGTCATGCGCTATGTTTGAAGGATTGTAGCTGAATTGGTGACGAATGGGATGTTGAGGTTGATTCTCGAGCTGTCTGGTGCTGTCGTGTCCCGTTCATGAAATCGCAAAGACGCCAGCTGAGCCACGGCCTTATCAGTCACGTGGTAGGCGCTAACGCCTCCGCCAAATTCTCCGCTATGGAGTTCTCCTCACAAATGGATATCTCCATCATCGGACGTGTTGGAGACAAACAATAAATCTCTTTGCACGAATTAGTCTATGAAATAATAGGCAACTTATCAGTTCAAATGGCTTTAGTATCCCACAGCAAAAGCCGAAGCCTGTAACCGACAGGATATCATATGATGGACGAGGCTTGAAGAGCATATGTATACATATGATTTTCTATATGTAAGAACTGAAGTAAGGTGCAGCAGTATGAGGTCTGGCAGCAATACATTCTTGCTGTCAACATGAAAGCTATTCGTGTTCGATACGATTCAGGTACGAGTGACTGTGTGCTGATAAGCGAGCTATCTTGTTTAACATAAGCGCATGTCTTTACTTGTGAAGTTGAGTAAGGTGGCAACTGGTGGATTCAACGAACGACAAAACAAAATCATCGAAAAGACATGTAAGTTTTTATCACTTACATCTGCAGAATCACGGAATCACTGCTGACATTTGCAGAAAGCTTGATGGTAATGCAGTCATGTCTCGCTTGCATGTAAGGTACTGCGCGCTTGGCACTGAGCTCTCTAATTAGGACGGGTTTGTCAGATCTCAAAAACGATTTCTTAACCATTCCTTGTTCTTACAGGCGAGGGTGACGTACATTTCAGAGAAGGTAATCTCAAGTAGAGCCATTCCTCTCTATCTCTTGCTCAGTCCCTGCTTGCTCATGGAGGGTTTTTGAGCCAAAGGAGCCAGACATGCTAAGAGCTCAGAGTACAGTGCGTACAAGCATGGAACACTGTCACTTTGAAGTAAGGGAACGTAGTGCGGCAAGCAGAGGACTGAGTGGAACATATCATGCAACAATGACAGATCATACAAGCCAGCATAGCCAGTATCCGGCCGTTCATATGCGGTTCATCTGACCCAGATTTCCGGTTGACAGCCTGCATGATGACTGATCAATAAAACACAATACTCGTTAAGTGGAGATCTAGATCTAAACAGGCACGACATGGCAATAGTTGAGACCTGAACAGCCCAGCTCGGCAAGAACTTGCTGGAACTAGATCAACCTATAGCACTGCAATACCGTGAGATTTAATATTACCAGAAACAATCACGTCTTCTGAAATGATTTATGTCAATCAGGCCACGCAGAAAGTCATTCAGAAGGGCAGCTCTGACGTGGTCTTCAAGAGATTCAGGCCCGCAAAATGTCACTTCAAGGAAAAGAGACAGATAATCAAGCAGGTTGTGTGCGTCATTTGATGGGTAAGGCCACAAAAAACTCGTTCATGGCCTAGCCCGACCATTGTTCTATTTTGTTGTCCAGCTCTTTCACCCGCTCGGGAAAATTAGGACTTCATCAACATGAAACAGGCACCAAATAGCCAGAGCGGGCCGTCGGGGCTATATCAATCCCTGGAAACAACACAACTGCTACCGCAATTTGCTCAAGCTGGGACAACCCAAAGGTCATCATTTAATGTGTTGGACCCAATATGAGGGGGGGAGCCTTGAGTGGGTGGTCTGGCTAGCTGAGCTTAGTTACGATGGTGGTTGCTTGTGATATAATGGAAACTGGGGGAAAAGAGCAGGTTTTTGGACGAGGTCAATGATCTGATGATGCTATGGGCTGGGATGAAAAGATGGAGAAGGTGTGAGCGCAGAAGGGTATATAAGAGCCATAAATTCAACAGGAAGCCGCACAACTTTGCACGCCATACATTCCGTCCAGCACTTTAGAAGCTAAAAGTCAGCCACGTTACCATCATCATGAAGACTTCTTCCATCCTTATTGGCCTTGCATCGGTAGTATCTTCCGTACTTGCATTATCGGGTAAGGCCACCACCACGGTATGTCCCTCCTCTGAATCAACCATTAGCATACTGAGTTTCTGCAGCGTTATTATGATGGCCAAGAGGGGGCTTGTGGATGTGGTAACACTTCTGGGATGTTCTCATGGCAGGTATGTATTTCGTCTGAATATATCTCTACTCATTCAGCTAATTTCTTCGAGACTGGAATAGGGTCGGGGGTCTATACAGCTGCTGGATCGCAGGCACTGTACGACTCGTCGGGCTCCAGCTGGTGCGGCAGTGGGTGTGGACAATGCTATAAATTGACCTCGACGGGTTCCTCACCCAGTGGCCAAGGAACGGGAGGCGCTAGTGGACAGTCCATCATCGTCATGGTCACCAACCTCTGTCCTAACAGTGGCAATGCTCAGTGGTGCCCGGTGGTTGGGGGCACCAACGACTACGGGTACAGCTACCACTTCGACATCATGGCTTCAAGCCAGGTGTTTGGAGATAATGTTATCGTTGACTTTGCGAGTGTTTCGTGTCCCACAACGGCGACAACGGATTATGCTCAGTGCAGCTGCTAGAGTGAGACTGTCTCTGCATGCCGAGGAGGAGCGGGGAGCTCCCGAGTCGTGATGGATTAGTCAGCCGGAGTGGCCCCCCGGGCCCAGCGTACGGTCGTGTAGATAAGTCCAAATAGAGAAGAACAGTACGTACGAAAACAATGGTATGAGTACATCTTCCACTAGCCTATTGGTGCAACGGACGCTTGCTACTAGTCGTTCATAATAGTCCATCCACACCATCGGTATTCGCATGCGCAATTGGATGGTTCGCATGACACTTCCTGCCTGCATGTGGCTGGTAGCTAGAGGCGTTGCGTTGTAGGACGCTAGCGCAGTGCCGCACCAGAAAGTCAATTACATGTCTCTGTTGCTCGTATCAAGCTAATTAAGCTCATCACCTTATCTTTTACTCGCATCCTGCCATCCTTGCCATTGCTTTCCAAGTCCTGGAATCAAATCACACACGCTCCACTCTGAGCGCTGTGCCCCTCGCTCGATGAGTGACCGTCCCGACTCCGGCGCTCCTATTCGTGCGAACCACCACCTCTGACCGGCCCCCCTGGCTCCCTTCACGCAGATCATTCTGTCTGTTCACCGCAGCGTGCAAAGCAAAGACATGAGGACTAAGCAGCCGCCGCTTAGCGCTGTCACTAGTCCATCGTGTAAAGTTCGTTTGTTGATCTCATGGCCACTTAAGAGTCGAGCGGATGTCGACTAGAACGGTGCTGCTTGCCAAAACTGGCTTTCCAGCATGGGGGATCCGACGGTGTAGTCTACTTAAGGCTACTCGCAAGAGACAAACAGGCATGCATGTTTATCATGACGCAGGTAGGGCAGAATAATCTTCTAATACGGTCCAGGCCGTTCAGCATGGCAGTATGAGACAGTACGATAGGCTGCAAATGTGATAAGGACTGACTTGCCCCATCGTCGCTGTTGTCGCTTGCTTCTCTCCTCCAGTGAGGCCTTTTCTCCGCCGCTGCGCTGCCGATACTTCAATGTGCTTGTGCCCTGCTTCGGTGCAGCAGTCCATCCGCTTTGCTCAGTGTTCATTGTTGTTTATGAAGCGTGCAATTGGGTTCGATCAAGCTTCCATTTCCGGCCTTCAGATTGAGTGAGCGCTCACAACTGCGGAGGAAGGAAGCTGCTCTCTTGTCACTACCGACTGTGAGAAGTATTTCTCGGCCGCTTCTCTCAACTGTATCCGACACCAACATCATTTCATGTTTTAGATTCCTTAGTGTGCATTTTTCCAGCATCAATTGATCGTCGAGGGCCTGCATTTATCTATCTTCAAACGTCGCCAATATGATTTCCCTCTTTGCACGAGCCTTCCTGGTGCTCAATGTTGCTATCTTTGCAGTCGCCGCCCTCCCAACTATCTCCGTCAAGGGTGCCAAGTTTTTTGCTGGCGGAAAGCAATTCTTTGTTCAGGGTATGGTTTGCTCAATGTATTTCTTGACACAGCGCTAATGTTTCTAGGTGTTGCGTACCAAGGAAGCCCAAGCGATCCTCTTGTCGACAGCACCCAATGCAACGCGGATGCAGCTCTTATGAAGACACTTGGTACTAATTCCATACGAGTCTATCACGTCAATCCCTATGTCGATCACTCTGCCTGCATGAAGATTTTCGACGATGCTGGAATTTACATATGGCTTGACTTGGACACCTTCAACACCACCATCGTTCAGACTGCCCCAGCATGGTCTGAGGAGCAGTTTATCGCCTTCACCATGGTTATGGATGCTTTCCAGAGCTTTGATAATCTTGGCGGTTTCTGGATTGGAAACGAGGTCATTAGCTCGGCTTCTGGCTCTCCAGCTGCGCCATATGTCAAGGCTGCTGTGGCGGACATGAAGGCGTATCTCGCAAAAAAGAACTATCGCGATATTCCCATTGGATATTCAGCCGCTGACATCGCCGAGTTGCGCCCAAATTTGCAAAACTACCTCGCATGTGGGACCGACTATTCTCAGTCCATTGATTTCTTTGGCCTTAACTCTTATGAATGGTGTGGCGATGCCACTTACCAGACTTCGGGGTACAACAACCTCCAAGCCATGTCCGAAGGGTACAGCATCCCAATATTCTTCTCAGAGACTGGTTGCAATGTTGGTGGCGCCCGAACGTTTGCGGACCAAGCTGCGATCTTCGGTTCGAACATGATTGATACTTGGTCTGGTAGTATCATCTACGAATGGGTTCAAGAGACCAACGACTACGGCCTTGTCACCTACCCCAATGGTGCATTGGTAGGAATCCCCACTAAGATTCAACCTGACTTCGACAATCTTGCAGGCCAGTGGGCCAGTCTTGCTCCCTCGGGTGTTGCCGAAACCGCGTATCAGCCCTCCTTCTCTGCCCCAGCTTGTCCTGCACCAACTGCTGGCGGATGGCTTGTTGACGGAAACGTGGCTCTTCCAACTCTCGGCGTCGAAATCGTCGCAGCAGCAGCAGCCAGTGTCAAGCCCACTTCTTACGTGTTGGTAGCGCCGTCTACGTTGTCTTCCGCGGTCTCATCCGCAGCCCCAAACACAGCCACAGAGGCAAGCGGAAGTAAGACGACTGGCACACTCGAATCTACTGCAACCAAGGGCGTAGGTTCTTCCACCTCATCTTCATCCGGATCCTCAACCAGCGGAAGTGCCAGCGCGACAAGCTCTGCATCTGCGGCCGCCGATGCCTTGAACAGCCTGAGTAGAGGCAGCGCATTCGCAGGTCTTATATTCATCTTGGGTGTCATGATTCTTTGAACCTTTCGTGCATCTCATGGTTCTATGCATTTGCATAACTGAAGTTAATGCTTGGTTTGCATTGCGCAGGATTGTACATACGTTTTGTTCTTGCGCAAATTGCATTGCAAAGCGATCGACTTTGTATCCGCTTTCCTTCCATAAATATTCTGAGCCTTTGGTATATTGGAGAGATGAATTGTGGTTAATGTGTAGATGATGAATGGCGGATCGGTGAATGGCGGGTTGATGAACGGTGGGATGAAGTTAGTGGTAATATGTCTGATGAATGGAATGATTCATCAAGAACGAAGTTACACGACTAAAAAGTGGTTTTGATACCAGACTTTCTTACACGCGTGTTCTTTTAGATTGTATGTGCCTCCGTGAAATGTGCAGCTGTGTGCAAGGCCTAAAAATGCGACGTTTCTCATGACCTCGCTTACTGCCGAGCTGGCCATGTCAACTTACCTAACCTTCAGAAGCCAACCATCAGAACCACTTGTCAAATCTCCTTTTGAGATTCGGGTTGCGCCTCCATGGCTGCTGGGCATAGCTACAAGATCCAATTAGCAGATTCATTGGCCCAAATTTAGAGGAGCGTTGTCATCTACAACTATATCCTCTGCCACGTGAAGAACTGTTTGAGAAACATAGGAGAGTATAATCAACCTTGTTAGCAAGCACATATCTCTTTACAAGGTATTTCACGATGTAAAGTCATAAGATATCTGATATTTCTATGAGCACTGGGTCTACTTCTAGATTTACGATATCATAGCTTTTTTAAGAAGGGTGGCGTTAACCACTTTAGTCTGCGCTTATGTACAGAATTCTGTCACGACCACCGTTACTATAATTTAAGGATCTTTCGACTTCAAACATTTGGTATTTAATGACGTACTAACTATGATGCTAGACAGGTATAGCTACTGGTCTCATCTAGACGCCTTCCCCTAATAGCAGTCTTTAGCCCTAATTAATGAAAAGCAAGATAAATACATTTATTTTACTTTATTTCGACGATTTCAATACTTCAGAATACCTATAGACACTTCCTACATTTCATATTATAGCTATGATACAATCGAAGAAAATTACACGTACGAAACATCTGCCATCCTTCAATACATACGCTTCTGTTCATTATTGTATCCAGTATGCCTTCAAAGACAGGTTTGCTAATTTAGCGGCAAGTGCCGCATCTCTATCTAGACTAGCAAGTCCAAAGTCCGAGAAGTCTTTGAACTAACATCCTATCCAACTTCATGTCACCACCGCCCCTCAAGACAAGATGACAAAGGAATATCACATTCATGTCCTCTACTCCTTTAAGCTTACCAGCCATATCACTCTGGCACGTGATCATGCGGGGACAAGCCATGTGCTGCGGCCGCATACCCCGAGCTTCGCGCCAGCCCATGCTCGAGGTACCTGAATGTTCTGGGGACATCGTCACTTTCAGCCTCGCAAACAACGAGGATTGGAACACTCATTGCGCCCCGATCCACAATCTCCAGTCCTCTATTGCGCAGAAGGAAATCCTCAGAGCTCATATCACTACGAATTTACCAGCTTCTCTGCAGCTTCATTTCTACGCGGACTTTCGCGTTGAACACATAGGAATCGTTTCTCGCGGCGACGACAACACGAAGAACAGACACGACGTGAACACTGCGATAACGCTTGAGAGAGTCGCAAGCGGTTATTATGGCAGAGTTGGTGTATAACTGAAAGTCATATTGGTTTGGGTGGGGGACACATGAGCTCCTCAGAGACCTTGAGAAGTGAGAGCTTTCCCAAGGCCAAGTTGAACAGCACTGCGACCGTGATTAGATTCGCCTCTGCAGTATCGCCGGACTCATACTCCACCTGCGGTACACCTGCGCATATTCAGATAGTTCCTGCAATCCTTGAATTGTGGAGAATCTACGAGTTGGGTGCATAGGAATTGAGAGCTGTCAGGAATCTGAGACCTATTCTTGAGATCCGAGGAGGGCGCGAGCTTGCTCCATAAAGCTTTGGTGGAGTTTCAGATATCCTAATCTTCCCTTGGAGGACTTGGGCAGGCAAGGATACGATATCCAAAATGGTAAGTGATGGCATTTCTCTATTCTAGACATATCTAACTAATGAATAAATATAGTCTGCATTCACGGCACTAAACATTGAGCCGGACGACCAGAGCGATGATGAGATTGACAACACCAAAGAACTGCAGGTATTTATAGGTCTTGCTTCGAACTTGACTTTTCACTTACAATCATGCGCGCAGATTGAGGAGGCACTTAAACTATATCAAGCTGCACTTAAACTTCATTCTCAAGGCCCCGCCCTTTATGCACAAGCTGCTGAAGCATATGCTACTCTCTTCAAGTCTGATATTTTCAGGTATCCGGAAAGTGTCACTGAGTTTGCACGAATCGATGAGCAGCCTGAGCTTGAATATACGGAAGCCTCCATCGCTTTGGGGCTGGATCCTACAATAGATGTCGATGGTGTGCCGAGCACTCTGCCGCATATTCTGTATCTTTCGTACAAAAACCATGGTCAATTTGTGTTGGATTGTGTCAGGTACAATCTTAAGAAGGTTGGCAGCATTGCAGGGGGCATCAACACCGACAACATTGAACCACAGTGTAAGCTTGCCTTGGACAACTTCGCCCGAGCTCTTGCAGCAGATGAATCTGATACGGAGCTTTGGCGACGAGCTGCTCGTGTGGGGGCTTTACTTGGTAGTAGAAGCATTACTCGCTACTGCTTGGAAGCAGCAGTCGAGGTTGACGACGACCCTACAGTAGCAGAGGTCGACCCCGCGAATATGGAAGAAGGATTTGCCGGCGAGCAGCTAAAACAGCAGCTGGAGCTCTTGTCAGATGAGGTTGCCTTGTCGCATCCAGTCATGGGACCTTTCAAAAAGCGAAATATGCCATCTTACCTCTCAAAATTCATGGACCCGTACTCTTTTCTCCCAGATCCTACCCAAACAGTCAACTGCGGTAAACAGGAGCAGGATCGGCTTGATGCCGTACACACCCGGACTACTGTGGAGCCTACTGACGCCACCTGGTTGAATGTAGGTGCTGCATTGTTCACCCTCATCGCAGCATCCCCTGGAGGCGCGCCAGCGGCTGGAGTCGTGATAAATCTACCACAAGACAACAGCAACACCGCGCATTCTAATTCCAATATCTCAGAACCAATCGATGAGGATCAAATCATGCAGGATGCTATGAGAAACGCTGCGTCGGAGACTGCTGAAGATCAAATAATGAAAGATGCCGACAGGACTGGCTCAGACGCGCCAACCCCGACTTCTGGTGAAGCTCCTGGACCAATAAGTGCCACATCTATCGATGGTGATGTGCCCATGGAAAACCCTATACAAGAATCGGAAGTGGCTTCTGGTTCAGACAAACAATTACAGGAAATCGTGCTGCCGACAAGGAAGCGGTCTCAATCTGTAGCTGGACTTCGTGATACGCCAGAGGACGAAAATAACACCCAGAAAAGAAGCAAACGTATAAGGAATCGCGATGTGACTGAGATCGATTCTGCAACTCTACTCGTGGAACAGCGAAAGCCTTACATACAAGCTGACACCGAGGTCTTCAATTTCGTTGGTGGCATCCTTGCCAAGCTGGGCGTGGAAGACTTGGGCACTTTCGAAGACGTGCAGGCCGCATTTGACCAGGATCCATCTTCGGATGAAGGTGACGACGTTCCAAACAAAGCACTGCGTGACTTGCGGGACATACTTAGAGGTTGGGACGATAGCAAGGCCTCGACATACGTCAACAGCAATCCAGCGGACGTACTTGGCTCAGTCGGTGGTGGCTCCGTGAACGCAGGTATCGCAGCATTTCTCGAACACTCAAATTCAGGACCGCTGAAAGCCAACAGTGAACCTCCAATTGCCTTTTCAGAATCTGATGGACTGCAAAATTTCGCCCAAAGAGTGGCGAAGGAATGGATGCCTTTACAGGATGTCGTTTACGAGTGGCTGAATTTTATTCTCAAGACCTATCGTGAAAATCTGTGGCAGGATGAGCTTAAGGTCATCGTCGTTCAGATAATCTGCTTCGCCGACGCGGACATCTTTACACGACTGAAGCTGGAGATTGAGCATCCAAATGTGCCTGAGGGTGATGATAAAACTACATGGCTTGAAGAAATGGTGCAAATACTCTTTGAGCTTTACCTCGACGTCTACTCTCGCATTACGAACCCAAATAGTATTGTCAACTATGATACTAGGGTGATGACAAAGGAAAGGCTTGACAGATGGGCGGACTTTTCGGCAGACGTCATTCGATCTCGAGAACGGAAAACCACTGAAGACATCTCCTTGAGATACCTTTGGGCATCTGTCTTCTATGCAACTATGGCTGAAGGTGTTTCTCGTGAACATAAAGTTTTGTGTTGGTCTGATCTCAAAGCTCTTCTCCACGAGTCCAATAGCTCGACAATCGAGTTGCAGAACAATGCAGTAATGCCAGAAATCTCTATAGCTGCAGCAGAACGAGAGGTTAATAGGCTTACTACTATGGACTTTTTCTTCAACCTTTTCCGCACAGACAATTCTGACCCTATGGCCATTATCGAAACCCTCGAGCCGGTTCTTGACCCAGAATCAGCTATGGAACCAAGTACTGCTGAGGCAGATAACGAACTCGGAAGTCCGGAGCCACAAAGTGATAGCCATACTACAACACTTCGTGATATGTGGAAGTTTCTAAAAGGCAGCACATCTCTGCGATTATTCCTGTGGCAGCGGCTTCGTGAAGCTTATGTCGGCATTGACTACAACACAAAAGTCTTCTCATGCCATCTCAAGAGTCTCGAGATTATAGTTGCCCATTTGCAACTAGAAGAACATATCAATAATTCTGATGAAAACCGACGACATAAATTGCTAGTGTGGTTGAAGGCACTGGATGATCTGCTTGTCAAAGCACTATCTATTGCTCTCAATGATGCCGACCAGTGTTTCGAGATCATTGATGAGCGGCATATTAAATCCACATGCTCTGCATTAGCCCAGCTTAATAGGATTCTTCACGCAGCATCACTGTTCGACGATGAGGTCAAGCTCGGTATTACTCAGCTTCCCAACAAAGCTGCCTTTGGTGAAAGAGGGAATTTCACGACATTCATGAACAAGCTCCGTGAGATGCAGGTCCGCACTTGGGCGCTGCAATATACCTTAGTCAAGGAAGGGATGTCGCAGAATAAAGAGCTATTTCCAAGCATAGAAACAGAACTTTCTGATTATCTCGTTGTGGTTCATTTTGCATTTGGACTACGCAAGTTCTGCAAGGCGTCCAACAAGATCTTCCTTAAGATGATGAAGGTTGAGATGATACGGATGAAACATGTAGATCGATGGGAAGATTATCTCGGACAAGTTCTATATGATCTTTATGGTATACGTCTTGGTACCGGTACTTATCTCTTGGATGAGCATAGCTGTCCCCACGAAGCGCTGGATCGTCGTACTGCACTGAATATTGCAGATCAGGTCATTGTTCTGGCTAACAGAATGCCAATGAAGGACCTCTTGAAGCATGAGCTTCGACCAACTATTGAGAAGATGCAAGCTGCAATTGGAACAACGAAATCTTCCCCACAGATGCAACATAATCTTCGAAACTACACCGAATACCTCAAGACGTCGATTCGACCTCTACACATGTATCAAGCTCTCAGAGGCCAAGTCCAAGTCGACTCCCTACCAGTTGTGAAGCAGGATACTAAACTTGCTGATCAGGGCTGGTTTTTCTTGTTAGGAATGATACATCTGACAAAGTTCCGTCAACAGAAACGTCTTGCTCCTGGCACTCAGCAAGATGACCTTCGTGTGGGCGCTACCTTCATGAGATTACAGCTCCAATTCACAGCTGATCACTGGGAAACGTGGTACAGACTGGCACAATGCTTCGATCTTGAATTGGAGGAAGAGGTTCTGTGGAATGCAGACAAGATCAACAGTAACTCACGGCAGCTTATTGTTTTACAGAGAAGCGCGATCCACTGCTACATCATGGCCCTTTCCACCGCCATCCGCATGGCAGACGACAGCTTTGAGACCGCCGAGAAATTGTCGGAGATGTATCATGACTTCGGTATGCGATTGTACGCCTCGTCGCGAGAGCCATTTGAGAATAAAGCTTTCTGGGTTGACGAGTACGAAAGACATATGAGTGGGCAGCTGGGCATGTACAAGAGGACTGCTCACGATGAGATGGGCAAGTACAAGGTTTGGAAGTATGCCTCGGCTCTTTTCAGAAAGGCATTGGTAGATAAGCCGAAAAACTGGATGTAAGTTATCTCTATTGCATTTTAGCAGTCGCTGACGGGTTACAGGAGCCACTACATGCTAGGAAAATGCCAGTGGAAAATGTATTGCAAAGCGCCAGAGGATGACAGAGATCGCAAAAGCCGTCCATCAATGTGGTCGGCACTCGACTCGTTCGTCAAGGCAATTGAGACAGTTCCTAAACATAAAGACAGCCGAGCAGAGCCTGTACTTGAACCTCATTATAAATTAATGTCGGCTGTACACAAACTTGTAGCTACCAGAGAGATGGATCCACAAGCAGGTGCGGATCTTCTTCAGCAACAACCTTTCGCGATCCGGAAAGGTGAACATGTCGTGGTTACAGATTACACTGAATGGGAGGCGTTCATTCTCGATACATTCAGACACATTCGCAATGCTGACAAGTCCCATTGGCACCATCGTATGGTTGCTCGAGTCGCTCGAATTCTGTGCGACCCTGACACCAACGACTACATACAAGCCACGGCTGCACGCTTGGAGTTCCGTGAATCGATCCTTACCAAGACCATGCATGTTCAAGTCTGGAAGCCAGAAGCAGAACGTCCGGGGCGCCATCATGTCTACATGGAACGATATGTGCGCTTTATCATCAAGATCATGCTTATACTTAATGACAAAGCTGGTTTAGACGCCCTGGCGAAAAGAGTCCGAAAACGGGCCGGAGATTACTATCACTTTAATATTGTTTGGCAAGAATGCTGTACCGGCTATCTCAAACTGATTCGCCGCTCCGGAGAGATTCCCAACAATATGGAGGAGATCTTCAAGGGCGTTTCACATGAAGAGTTCGAGATGCTCTCCGATCGTCTCAATACATGGCTCGCAGATCCAAACATGTCGCATCCAGCGTTGGATGCTTTGCGCGAGGTCGTAGAGTTGAAGAAGCTGAATCAGAACCTAATGAAAGGGGTACTTATCGATGATGCTATAAACGATTCTTACGCTGTGTTATATTCGCAGGTCGCTAAAACGCTTCCTGGATATGAGGCTGAACCTCCTGCTATTCCGCAGTTAGATGGCGAGGCACCACCTCGAGCACAGGGACCTATGAGCCTCAACAATCTCCTAATGGATTCTGACACGTCTCGTGCTGGTCTACCAGGACTTCCGCCCCCTTCAACTGGCTTGCCTAGTGAAGCTAGTGCAGTAGCATCTAGCACTGAACAGTCTGCTCGGCCCAAAAGATCCAATTTACGACGAACAGATATCATCAAGAAGGCAGAGTCCATTGTTGCAAGAGCAGCTGAAGTTCCCAGAGTCGCTCAAGCAAGTTCGCGATCACGCCGTTCTTCCCAACCATCTCTTGCTGTGGATTCTAATTCGAACAACGGCGGCACACCTCCAAGCCAGTCTGCGAATGGTGCAGCATCAACGCCTGCGCTTCGCTCAGCAGCGGTGTCAGAGCTCCAAAACGAGGCAGAAACTACAAAAGACGACAGCTCACCACCAGGTAGTGTACACGACAGTGCGGATGATGAAAGTGACCTATCTGATGTTCCTGATATGGACGACGTTGAGGAGGCAATGGTATTTCCGACCCTTGTCAGAAAACCGACGTCGGTTGAGAGTAGTGACGAAGAAGAGGAAGAGGACGAGGACGAGGGCGATGGCGAAGAAGCGGACGAGGATGAAGAAGATCATGGAGATCATGAGGCAGAAGAGGACGAGGAAGGCGGAGACCACGGTGAGGGCGGGGACGACGGTGAGGGCGGGGAGGGCGGGGAGGGCGGGGAGGGCGAGGAAGGCGACGGCGAAGATGATAAAATGGAAGAATGATCTTGGTAGTAAGTGGTTGTCAGCAATTTCAATGGCAGATGGAGTTGAGGATATACCCATGTAGAATATAATAGGTCGCATAAAGGAAGCATAGAATCTTTTTGCAGGATGCTGGGATGCAGTTCTTATTGAATTCGAGCTTCTTGGAATGTTTTGTGTAATTGGAGGTAAAAGCTATTATTCCTTGCAAATATAATCTGGGGGTGCATCGTGCCTGCCTGTCGATGAAGTTTAGCACATGAACATCCCTATCTATTCCCTTCTAACCCGGAGTAATCCACCTCGAAAGCAGGCTCGCATCTTCTAGGAATGTTCACCTTCAAAAGACGTTCCTCTCCGATCCCACCCTCCACGCCAGACGTTTCGAACATCACACGTGCGAAGTCTTCGCATCGTTTGCAATGTACAATTCTTTGGCGAAGAGCTTATGGATCATCCAAAGATCAGATTAACAGACTGCTTGCCTAGATATCACGTTCTGGTAAGCTGCTGCACAGCAATCCGAAGAATGGAAGCGGAAGACTCGACGATCCTCCAATACTCTACCTCGAAGTCCTATCGCTCTGTCGCAATTCCGATCACTTTAGTTTGGCCTGCCTCAATGGATTACTTGTTCGTGGCATCGTCGTTGGGAGATGAAACGAGCTGTATTGGGTCATATTGGTACATTGATGCGTTTTACCCTGCTTCCGAGGAGAGACCTTTCATCCATGCATTCAAAGGTTGTTTGTTACTTACTTGCCCATATTTCGGGTCAAGAAGCTCGATCTAAGAACGAAATGCGTAAGGAGTATAAGGAGGAGGCATGGAATAAAGCATCAAGGACGTATTGTAGGAGGTTTCTGGGTCGAGATCAAAAATGAATCAAAACACAAGAATATTAGCAAATTTGAGGCCTTTCAAGACATGAGGATATTATGAGCTTTCAGGAATTATTTGTATGGGCCCGCTTTAGATACCATCAAGATAGTGCAGCTGATTGCTCTTGAATTATTAGATAGCGAACTAGTAGTTTGCTATATTTTGAGCTGATGTTTGGAACGGGGGAGTTGCATCACTCTGGCGACAGCGATAATCATAAGTGACGGAAAGGGGCGGCGATGACATGGCTGTGCAGCGACATTTAGGTCAAGCGAGACGGTAACCACTGTGTATAGGGTGACGGCGAGGTTAAGAGACGACATGTTGGGTCAAGAAGTCTTTGTAGCGAGAAATTAGAGCAAAGCGGACTTTAGGTCAGTCAGTCAGGCTGGGCGACGACGAGGTGAAGGCCAGGTAATAACGGCGCAGTATGAATGGCAAGACATGTTTACGATGAGATTAAAGACAGCAAAGTATCAACGACGCAGAAAAAAATCAATGAAGTATAGGGATTGCGAAGTTCAGAACACTACGAATACGGAATAGGAAGAAGAAAAAGAGAAAGAAAGAAGAGGGAGGAAGAAGAGGAAAAAGAAGATGATGAGGAAGGGAAAGAAAAAGAAGAGGAGAAGAAGAAGAAGAGGAAGGCGAAGAGAAAAAAGAGGACGAAGAAGAGAAGAAGAAGAAAAGGAAAGCGAAGAAAAAAAAAGGGGAAGAAGAAGAGGAAGAAGAAGAAGAAGAAGAGGAAGAAGAAGAAGATGAGGAAGAAGAAGAAGAAGAGGAAGAAGAAGAAGAAGAGGAAGAAGAAGAAGATGAGGAAGAAGAAGAAGAAGAGGAAGAAGAAGAAGAAGAGGAAGAAGAAGAAGAAGAGGAAGAAGAAGAAGAAGAGGAAGAAGAAGAAGAAGAGGAAGAAGAAGAGGAAAGAAGAGAAAAGGAACGAGAAGAAGAGGAAAGAGAGAAGAAAGAGAAGAAGAGGAGCAAAGAAGAAGGGAAGAAAGGAAGGCATGGAGGAATTCATCAACCAAGATCAAAAGCATCATCAAGTTCAAAACACCATTGATTGTTTATTATATACATCCATGTACTCTTCTTCGCCCCATATACTCAAGGAGTATATGAGTTTCCAGCTGACACCACGTGGAGGTGAGAGTATATCGTCAGCCTTCCTCCCATCCCATCCAACTCCCATGGGCTCGCCGAGATCAACGACGAGGTACCATGAGAGCCCATTTTCAACGTCGTAAGTCCTCCCATCCCTCTTCCAACCCTCATGGGCTCGCCGAGATCAACGACGAGGTACCATGAGAGCCCAATCTACCTCCTACTCATCACCTCCCATCCCTTCCAACTCCCATGGGCACGCCGAGATCAACGACGTGGTACCATGAGAGCCCAACTACTCCCGAAGAAAAGCAAAATCCATTGAAGGATGGCCCAAACGCTATGAGTGTGTCCGAAGACCACTCGAAAAGCAAACGCTAAAAGGTCCAATGCTCGACCAAAAATCCCCAAGAACACAGGATCAGCCGCATGGAAAAACCCCAAAAACACAGGATCAGCCGCATGGAAATCCCCAAGAACGCAGGATCAGCCGCATGAAAATCCCCAAAAACACAGGATCAGCCGCATGAAAAGCCCCAAAAACACAGGCTCAGATAAATGTCGTAAATTGTCGTTAAGATTTCTCCTTCATCGACATTTTCAGTCGATACTCGGGAGGTGGTCGTCTGCAACCACAAGGGTTGCAGACGACCACCAAGATGCGGTTGATGTACGTGAATATGTTCTTCATCGTACTGGTGGTGTTGGTGATGGTGTTGGTGGTGGTTGTTGTTGTTGTTGTTGTTGTTGTTACTGTTGTTGTCGGTGCAGTATGTCGAGGCGAAAGTGGCAGTCGAGTTGAAGAAAAGAGAAAGAAGGAGCAGAGGAGCAAGGAAACAGCTCAGCTTTATAGACAAAGACACAACTAGACTGACAACAGCTTGAAAAGTGGAAGTAGTCCATGATAAATCTAATGATATAGTACGCAAGTCCAGCGGTTTATCGTTGTTGCCGCTTACGCTGCTAGCACTTCTGTTGGTTTCCACTTATATAGCAGACATAAAATGCCTCGGAAATCTCCTATGGTACTAAGTGCAGAACCCTGAATAAGTGGAATTAGTTCAGTGATTGAAACTTGGATTCTGGATTTCGATTTTTATCTTGAGCAGAGTGGAAACACCCAGAAAGATTGAGTGATCCATTCGTTGCAGTATAGAATAACCCAGAACTTTTCGAAAATCCTTACACCAGCATGGATTTACCCAGGTGCATCCAGCGATTCGTTCCACGAGGAGTGTAATTGCTGAGATGACATATTAATTTATGAGCGACTCATCGTAATTACTGTAAATAACGAATACTTTCGCTTTGACGACTTCAGTTCCTAAATGTTGCTAACGTTTATTCACCGGGAAGATCCGTTGCGGTACGGGCCTTCAGTTCGGGACGTTACGAGATTCGAGCAGGCTGCTGAGTGCTAGTGGATGGGGCCATGCTTAGTGGGTCAACAACTACAAGGACTTTACTTCGCACGCGTTGCTCTCTATAAGCATTCGGGGCAATCATGAATGCAGAAAGAATAGTTGTGGCTGGGATGTGATTTCCTCCCGGCTCAGAGCGAAATTTTATAAGTCATTTCGTTGAACATTAGTCTTTACTTGCATCACTAGCAATTTGGACTTCATACTATCATCGACTGGTGGTCATTCTCTGTTCTGTCAGGGAAGGCACATGTGGTGGCCGGACGTCGGAATATGCCTTCCTCGCTCTTTACACCAAAGCAGATGTCCAGCTATAAGTGATAACAATTGGGAAGGCTGGACTTTTCATGGGACAAGTTGACACATGTGATGTGAATAACTGAGCTATAAAATATTAATGACAACGGCGAGTCAACACAAAAGCGACTACGGCAGAAGCCGTCCAGCAAAGTTTTTAAAGATTCAACCATGGTGGGAAAACAGTGGCAAAGTCTCTCATTCAGCGCTCTGAGGTGGCTCCTCGTCGGAAGCAATCAAATGCTGCCCAAACTCCCAGCTCATCTGTATCGATGGGAGTGGCGAAGATCTGTCTCGCTTGAGAAGTTGTCATCGAAGAGAATAAAGTCAAGCGAGCCGTTACGGCTGGCATCCTCTCGCTTCCAGAACCTTTCCCTGTAAGGCTCTTTTTCAACCACTCAGCAAGAGCAGGCACAACTCTCCATGAGAAGAACATTCTCCTCTTGCTCAATGACATTTAGTTTCCGAAGATTTTTGCTATAGTTAAGCTCAATAGAAGCTCGCCAATTATTCCATGTGAGGGATAACTCCATTTGGTTCCCCCAGCCTCTTTAGCTAAAGTACATTGCTCTACCATTTGTGCTTGACACCCAGACCAAGGTAGTCTGTCTGGTGATAGGCTTAAATAACACCCCATTGGAGCTCTGAAGTATGGTGGCATTTAGTCTTTGAATGGTCTTTCTTAAAACAAGCTTAATTAATTTCTCAGCGACAGCCGGCATGTGAAAGACAAAGCCACTATCGTGCTTGCCATAGCTAACTTCTTGGGCGGGGCTTGAAACAGGCTCCACAAGCTAAACTTTGGCGCAGTCACTGCCCTGCAGTCTTCAGCATCGTCGAGTCTTAGAGCCACCATTTTTTAACACCTATCGAGTCTACTTTCTGATCATGAGATTATGTTTGCATTGCAGGCAAACAGAGCATGAGATGATACTCTCGTACCAAGGAATACGCTAGCTTTCCAAACTTCTCGCACTTTTCCTCTCCATTCGATTTCACTAACAGGTTTTGGTGTGGGAATGGAAAGAGTGGTGAGTGTGGAAGGTTTCCCAGGAATGAAAAGACAGTATGTGATACGCTAAAAAGTAATAGAGCATCTCAATACCGCTTTCTGACCTCTGTAGTCGTGTGTACCTTCTCGTTCAGACCTTTCGGTGATCGCCTCGGTTTCTACCACAGAGCGCTCCTTCATCGTAGGGACCAGGACGTGTAGCAGCATCCCAACCACAAAGATGAATCCAACTACTGATTTGACATTATTGCAATCCTTCGATTTCTTTTGCTGATTGAAAATGCCAACGCAACAATAACCCAAATTAAGTCAAGTTTTGAAGTAGAAAACGCTGGGATTTTGCAGTTTCAAACCTTCTCCCTCAATTTACATTGTGTCAAACAGCGTACATTATCGCAATCTTCCAGGGTCAGGGACGAGTCAGTATCTGAGGAGCGGAGTAAAGTGAGAGCATGAAAAAAGCAAATTGAATTCCACATTGATATTGGGTATTCATCTCATAACGCCTGCCCGATGCAATGACACCAAGTCCCACCCTTTACTCGCGCTGCATTACTACCACCAAGCCCATTATTCCAAGCATTACCGTCTTGAGCCACGGGTGTTCGCTCAATAGAATCGTAACGTAGCCAACAAAAGGTATGTAGCCCACAACGCTACCAATAATATCCTTCCGTTCGATATAGTCCTGGCCTCGCGCATACAGCTCGGTGTCATCAGCTACGTTATTGTCGCCTTTTGTTAGGAGCTTTGCCTCGTCTCTGCGGTATGGTCAGTATTCCGTTCTTGTGCTGTAACCCGGTCCCAAGCTTACCCCGTCCCAAACTTCCTAACCAGTCTGTGAACAATAGGAATATCTTTCCCTTTCACGTTATAAACCACAATCTCTCCAACCTTTGTCTCCTCCATGAAGTTCCTGTTCCACAGAAATAGCAGATCTCCACGCTGAAATGCGGGCTCCATAGACCCAGACAGAACCACGACGATTGGAGAGGGGGAATCGGAGATGACAGAGAGACCTTTCCACATCATGAATGCCGTCGAGAGGATCAGACCGAAGTTGAGCAACTGTGCGGCTGCCTGCCGTGGGTTCTGGAGTGCGGAGAGCATAGCTGTGGAGGTGGAGGTAGCTTTGGGATAGAGTCTCGTGAGTGAAAACACAAGCTTCGCTGCCGGTCTTTGGGGGCTGCCGTCGATTGTAAAGCTGGGGAAACACCAGGGCAAGACCGCTCGAGCTGTATTATGGCTCTTTAGAAGAGGAGGTCGCGTTGTGGATGTTTTCTGGCGTGTCGCAGAGAGCAACGTTGCTTGCAGTTGAGGACACTTAGTTTCGATTATTCGTCTATGCAATCTTATGCAGAACTTATGCACACCGAGCCTTTTTTTTGTGCAGCACCAGAATTCCATCTAACGTACACTCCTCCAATGCCTCGGACTGAGTCCTTGAATATGGCTCGATCGAACAAAATCGATAAGGTTGAGTCTACATCTGTTAATTGTGCAAGTCTACCTTACCTGGTCTAGTCCTGTTGCCCTCCTAGCAGTCCGTTGATCTATGTCGCACTCATGTTCAAAGTCGAGCGATCACCGAGGGCCATGAGTAGGATCCTGTATGCAAGATACTCCTTTATTCAGATAGTATTTGCTTTGAGAAGATTTCGGACAGATATCTTGGTTTAATGTAAGGTGATATCTTGCTATTTCCTGCAGGTGTCTAACGTGCTACACTTGGCCTTTGGCTGGCTGTTCCTTCCTCTCCGGCGCGCAGAACAAGTCCATTTGCTTAGGTCTTTCTACTTCATTTCCTCTTCTCAGATCCTTCTTAATTTCATCTACACTTCAGTATCAACTTTAGATCTCCCCACCACCACTCCAAGTTCCTCTTTACACGGTTGATCCGGTCATTGTTTGTCGAGCCGCCTTGCTCGCAAGCACGTTTTGTACGCTTCATTGCTAGATTCTCGCATCACCATGTCTTCGTCCACAGCTCTTCTTCCCAACTCAACGAGGCAAGATGACCACGTTTGTCTTCCATTGCCCAACTTCAAGTACATACTAATGATAGGAAGCCCATTTTTCTTCGCGTTTGCCACTCACCTTGGGCTTGCATCGGTCAAAGGGCTTTGTCGTCGATTCGAGGAACCATCGCCGCCTACATGCTGGCATCATTCATCCTATGTCTTCATTACGAGAAGCACTATACGGATGCTAATTGGATGATTCCCTTCGACTTTGCCAATTTTGCGTATCTCCTGCAAGTGATCTATGAGTGGACAGCTTTTGTAAGTCCATCCCTAGCCTTCACTGGCGATATGCTGCCGTATTTGGAACGAGGCCGACATAATCGCTGCACGCTGACCCAAGTAAGATATGGACGTATATGCATCTGCACTATCCACACCATGCAAGTAGGACCCAGACGTTGGGCATCCGTATTCAGAAACTCTTCTCGCCGCCTCGTACTCATCCGGAAACAAAGAATCGCGCCTTTTTCAGCATCTTCTATACGGCTGCTATTGTCTTTCCACATGTTGTAACATTGATATTCTGGGCTGGCTTGGTTCCAAATGGTTACGCAGTCTACCCTGGTAAATTAGGACCTTGCTTCGTTGGGTATCACTGACTCGTTGTGCTAGTTGGCGAGTTCTTCACTCATGGTGCATACCGAGGCTTCTGGGTCATGAACAAGTATTTGATCAACACGCTCATTTCGTTGTTTGAGACCCTGGTCTTGAGCAGCATCAGACGCCAGACTGTAAATTTACCATCCCTGATGCTTTATCGTCACTAATATCGTACAGCCAGCCTGGGCTCATATTGTTGGGCTTGCTGTCGTGGTCGACATCTATGTTGCGTGGATGTACATCGGACACGCAATCCTCGGTCGCTATGCGTTTCCATACTTCGACCCAGCGATATACGACTGGGAGGACATTTTTACAGCGATCTTGGCCTTCAACTTCTTGCCGAACTTCTGTACGTCTCCTGCCTCGATTCTTCTTTTTACTTCACTGCTGACCTCGCCAGTCTTTGCTGTAGTCTATGGTCTGACTGGGTTCCGAGAGATGGCAACTAACAAGACAGAGACAAGGAGCAGTGGTTACAGTAGACTACCTCAGTAGGTGGGATTGTTGAAAATATCTTTCCGCAAGAGATTGAAAAAGTGTTTGCGCTGACTATTTCGGCCGACAAGGGACTTAACTGTCCGAGCAATGTTGTTGCCTTGAGTTCGTCGGTGTTGAAGTTCGGGTGCAGGAGTTCTATTCTTTTCTCATTCACTATCCACCTCCATACACTACTATAGCTGTAGCCTAAATCCTGATATTACAGCATCCTCACCTCGTTACCGTTTTCTCAATCCCTATTTGTGTTATCTTGTGTCGCTGTAAGCAGGCAGGAGCTGCCTAAAATTCTATTTACATTTGTCTTCGTTCTCGTGTACACCCGCGTCATAGATCGCTGCCTAAAGCTCTCGTCTCGCTGCCTCCCCTCTTTCAAGAGTATCTCTTGCACCTTTGCTGGCCGCTTGTTACTCACGAGCCGAATCTCACCTCTTTCTGGATGCGAGCCAAGGCTACAGTTTCAATGGGACCAGCATATTGGCTCTCGGATAAAACAAATAAACGCCTTCTCAAAAGAAGGAGAATAAATCTCCGATAGTGATCACCAATTTGGGGGAGGGTGTAGATTCTGGATGTGCTAGTGCTAATACATGCTCATTTGTCTTGATTAAGCCTCAGATAAATATCCTGGAACTCATCTAGTTGAAAAGAACGTCTTTTCCGCGACTGATGGCAATACCACGGCTAGCATGCTGGCCGAATCCCCAACCGATTTGGTTCGCAACTCTCACCTCTACACCAAGCTCCTCTGCCCATTGCCAAACAAGCCCTGGATTCTTTTGAAATGGTCTACCGACCAGGACAATATCAGCCGACTCATTTTGTAGGACTTCTTCAGCCAAAGAACCCGTAGTGATCATGCCAACAACGCTTACAAGAGTCGAGGATCCTTTGACCGCGGTCTTTACTGCCTTCGAGTATTTCGCCTGATACGCTGGGCCAGTGATGATCTTCTGTGTGGACATGAGGCCCCCCGTCGACACGTCAATAAGATCGACCCCTAGCTTGGCCAACTCGCTACCTAGGAGTACTGCGTCGTTGATAGTCCAGCCGCCCGCTACCCAATCGTCCCCAGGTATACGCACCATGATAGGCATGGCTGGGGGTACTATTGCGCGTGCCTCTTGTACTAGTTCCAGTAGTAGCCGCATACGATTCTCTGCTGATCCTCCATACGGAGCTGGTAGAGTGTTCGTTGCTGGTGAGAGAAAGGCGTGGAGAAGGTAGCCGTGAGCAGCATGAAACTCGATGGCCTAGAAATGTGTGAGAAGAAGTCATCAAGTGGTCTATGCTACTCACGTCAAACCCGGCAATGACGGCGCGTTCTGTGGCTGCCGAAAAAGCTTGTTTTAGAGCGACGATGCCTTCGGAGGTGATTGGTGCAGGAACGCAAGTATGCTCATCATATGGTACATCGCTGACGCTGATGACTTTATCGGGCCATCCACCTGCTTGCGTAGGTGCACTGGTTTTCCGGTCGATCCAGGGTGCAACTGTACTTGCCTTTCGCCCGGCATGAGAGAGTTGTATGCCGACTAGCTGGCCTTGACTATGAGCGAACTCAGTAAGTCGCTTGAAAGGCTCAATCTGGTCATCCTCCCAGAGTCCAGAGTCTTCTGGTGTAATGCGACCCTCTGCAGTGACAGCAGTGGCTTCCACAATGGTCAGAGATGGGCCACGTTGGACAATGCCTCCAAGGTGAGTGAGATGCCAAATGGTATGCTTGCCATTATCTGCCGAGTATTGGCACATGGGAGACACCATGATACGGTTTTGAAGCTCTATACCACGTAGCATCAAAGGTTGGAACAGCTTGGGAATGGCTCTGCCATCAGGCTGTGGGTCGATCGCTGTTCCTGCTCGAATTTGCTGTTTCGGTGTGTAATATGACGGCTTGTTCTCATGTTAGTCAAAGTCGATGGCAGAATAAGGCCTGCCCAGATTACCATCACTTACATGACCTGCAGAGTAGTTCTTCAGCGGGCATGGCTTCTGGTTGATACCAGCTTCGTGAGTTGATGGGCAAAGATGGTCTGCCATTGTGATAAAACTTGAACGGTGAAAGTACTCTCGTTGTGGAAAGAAAGTTGAATTTGTATGTGAGGTTATAATGCAAGAATCTACCCTCATATAAGTTCAACGGAAACAGCAAGATAGATTCCCGACTTCCCCGACCGCCATGTATGATCGCGTATGACATGCGCATTGCTTCAGCCTTCTCAAATGGCAATCCTGCAGATAATAGTTGTAGGATACACATGCATGTCTACCGAGCATTTGCCAAAACCCAATGGCCAAGCTATTTGTAATCCAAATACATGCCGAGTTCCAGCAGGAGGTTCTGGTCTCAAGGCGTGCTTCGACTCCTTTCTGTACTCCGGCCTGAGGAATCTCCTGATTTTGCAAGTAGAACCATGGCGGTCTGCATCGATCTTTCCTTCAAGGAGGCATAAGCAGTAGCACTGCATTCACCTACAGTGACCATGTTTGAGTATATACGCACGATTCCATAAGATCCACATGATGGTGCTCTTCTCGTCTAAATGGGTGAGATATCGAGAGGGTTCAAGCCAATGACATTCCCCAGGGAACACGGCCACGCTAATCCAAATTTGGGTCTAGATGTTAGCACTGCATAGGGGACTACAGCATGCACACTGCCTTACAGCTGCATTGCCACGTAATAACACGCCGGCAAAGGTGCACTTCGGCGAGGTGATCTGGCCTCTGAGTTACATTATATAATGTCAAGCCAGAATGAAATTAGTTTTGATGCTATACGCCTCTAGCATGCCTTACAGTGCTTGGATGAAAGCGCTTATTATGGTGCTCAGCCTTTGGTCCAGAGAATCATAATGCATCGTCTAGTCTTAGATTATCAATGCCCTAGGAAACCACCTGTGTGAGTTCTTCGCAAGGACATACTCATTTGGAAGAAGCAATTGCTATTCAGCCCTCTGCGAATCGCCCCTTCGAATCGCCCCTTGACAAGAGGAGAGAGAGTTACATATATGATGGGAGAAAGTTCTAAAGGGCAAAGTGGCTAATTTAGTCTCCTAAGGCCAGAATAACTTACCTCTACTGGTCAATATGATTAAGGGCAAGATAAAATATTTGCCTGGTATCTTTCCATTATTCCTTTCGGTTAATCCAAAAGGGGCTTGAATCGCTCTACTACCTCTACTACTATGCCTAATTCATCAAGAAGCTATTTCCTATAGACAATCATAGAGATTTGCTCGACTAACCAATCAGAATCATGTTCAGCCATTCCATTATTGGTACATCTTATATACTGTACACAAGCTCTAGATATAGCGCTCCTTCAGCCATACAAACACTGGCATAACGTTGCTATTGAGAGGCTGTAGCACATTTGGCCTCTTTACAGATCCAAATAAAGACAAGGGACAATTCTCCGAGAAAATCAAATCAAGCTTACATCATGAGCAAAAAGATAATTAGCCCTAAAAGTCAAACAACATGCCACCAAAGATATCAGTGAATATAGGATTCTAATAAAGGCCTAAACCTTAAGAATGCTCATGCGACTGAGGTTGAGATCAAGACTGAATAGCACAAAGGGACTCGAAAGGTAGAGAAGGCTATTTCTATGAAGCTATGGGGGCTAGAAAGAGTTGGTATATATAGGAAGTGTAATCTTTAGGGCCCATGGAGATGACCAGAAGGCTTCAAATACTGTTGATTCAAGCAGCATTTCAAAACTGCTTGATTACAGTTTGGTGTCGTTTGGTAATGATGATAGATATTAACTTCAGGATAACATGTTATCAGATTCTAAAGATGATGTTATAGATCAAATGGCAAAGGTTTGGTTCAGGCAAATAGGACGGGGGCGGGGTAGTGAAGCAATTCTCTATACCAAATCATTGTCACTTTGCCTTCCCCGACTAGTAGTCGAAGCGAGGTCCGATTAATACTGATTATCAAGATGATATGATTTGTTGAACTACCTGCACGCTACTCCTTTCCGTAGATTTATCAGCACTTGGCGCTGCTCGCAACTGTTACAGCCGTTATCATATGCAAGCCACCTTGCGGCTTAGACAGGCCTCTAAATTGCTTCATATTATGGTGCTTTGTCCTAACTTCGGACTTCAAGCCTTGGTCGTATATTCTGGATTTCCTAAGCTTCCTTTCTTTCATCCTCAAACGTTGTGATATCGTGTCGCAACCTATCTTGGTTGCCTTGCTGTCTTTCTTTTCGGTTCCGGGTTGCAGCGCACGACTGTGTTAAACTAGCAACATTCTGTCACACCCTATGACTCACTTCCATATGCCTTCAGTCATGCTGGATGACGGTCTCCTCTTCGTTACCCAGGTTGGGGAGCCGAATAGAGATCCCGCTACTCGGAGATTAGTAAAGCGTTTTTTGATGCAGCAAATTGGCCGGAACAAAAGAAAGAAGGGCCTCCAAAGGCGCCAGTCTGCTTTGCAATGCATACTCGATGCTCCTTTGAGTCTCCTGATGCCTAACTCGGCTGGGTCTATTTCGGCACACTCTCACATGCCGCTCCTTTCACCGCAAGAGTCCAACCAGGAATTTAATCCACAATCCTACGATGACATCAGGATTACCGACAGGTTGGGTGCAGGTAGATATGACCCGTTTGTCAAGTTCCCGATTGACATGAGTTCTCACGCTCGAGAATTGATAGACACAAGTTAGCTTAACCTATGCTTCCGGCAAAATCTTGAACTGTAAGGCTAATGTATGGGTGTTACCAGTGTTTGATATACACTCTGGATCAGCACCAGCATTACGGGAGTCTTGGTTTGCGATAGGAATTCTCGATGCTGCATCATTTAATCAGCTGCTCGCAGGGGCTGCTAGCTACTATAGATTCCTTCGCACCGGGAACGCCGAAGTAGAATCCCAGGATTCTATTGCTCACCATGCAAATTCCTTAAGCCTCGTCAATGATCGGATTAAGCATGGTCATGCTATTACTAGTGATGGAACAATCGGTGCTATTATTGGCTTCGCATGCTACTATGTAGGTCTTGCTCATGGAATATATAAGCCTGGCTTATAATTGAAAGAATAGAGTTGGAGATTTTGAGAAATGGCTATCGCATTTGGCCGGATTGAAGGAAATTGTGCGTCTTAGAGGAGGAATAGATTCGCTCAACAGCAACCAGCACTTGAGATTTCTGTTAAACTGGTATGTCAAAAAGATGCAGCCGAACTGGATGCTTTCAACAAGGAGAGTTAACTCACACAGCAAGTATCGATCTATCTGGCTCCTATGCGCTTGATATTGCCCCAAACTTTCCCATTGCACCAGCAGTTCTGCATCAGCCTTCTGACTCTAGTTATGCCATTGACAGCTCTCGCCTTCAAGATCTCAACAACACATGGCGCTCCATTGCGCCTACACACACGACACTGATGGACATCATCAATGATATCAGCATTGAAAACGCGCATCTGAAAGCAGATATAATGCAGACGCGGGGCCGAATCTGGCGAGATTCTATGCGAGTATTTCACTACATCAATCCACTATTGCATCGTTTGCTATCTCTCCCTCCTATGGACTCTGCAACCCCGTCTAGTTTCATGGCAGAAGGTCTTTGCCTGGCTGCCATTCTCTACTTGGCTTCTCTCCGACATACTTTTGGAATATACCCAAACCGAGTTAGCAACCAGCTCTACAAACTCAGGACGTTGTATGAGAGATGGAATGACGGCAGTAATCAGGCTCGGTGGGATGAAGTAGGTCTCGACTGGCTTAATTTCTGGATCGTCGGTTTTGCGACGATCTTGAGTCATCACGAAGCAAACCATGAATATTTTGTCGAACATTTTTACATAGCCAGAAGTAGCATGTCGACAGAACCCCGTGTAAGCTTCGAGGTTCTAGCTCACGGGTTCCTATGGATACCCGACGTACACGAGCCTCTTCTGAAAGCCTTAGAATTGGTAGATTAGGATGGTAATATAAACCACCCAATATACTAAATTGTAGTTGTAAATTATATCATGTTTTGATAAGTTAGATACGATTATATTTCCGACTTTACCTTGAAGGTTCTGCGCTATATTGCTTCTGATCCCATGAAATACCCATCAAACCCCTGCGCCTATCGCTCCTATTGTCTTTCAACCGGCGTGTGGCTGATACCCTGACACTTATCTGCCTACCCACGTTTTCAGTGCCTACACTTCCAAAAGCTTAGACGAAAGTATGATAGCTGCAACTTTTGGCTTCTCTATTTCCAGCCCAATCGCAAATTTGGGCTCAGCCTCAAAGCATTATTGACCATCTCCAGAGACGTAGTGTTTGTGGTAGGTATAGAGCGACGGTGTTATACCGGAACGTGAGCGTCCAGAAAAATTGGATTAGGCGGTAGGAATTTCCAGGTTAGATGCATGGCGACGAGACGGCCACGAACTCTGGCGCAGACTTATCTGCGGAGCAAGAACATGTGGACGAATAACAAGCTTAAAATAAGCAACTCTGCTCCACAACTCCGCATCACACTACTTGGTACGGAAATTCCATCTCCAGGCCCCCATTGGCCTTACGGATGCGTCACGTGTATGCACTGCCACTTATATAAACATTGGCCATCTACGCGCTTCGCGCTGCTTCTTTCTTCTTTACCACACCTTTCGGGTCGCAAACGTCAATAAGAATCTCAAGACTATCTTTGAATATCTCGAGATCTCTTCCAGGGCCCAGTCAATCTTTTTTGTGCGTCAGTTTTCCCCGACACTCTTTTCGTCATTCGTTTTCCCTATCAGAAACCCCGATAAGCTTCCGCCTTCAATTGTCAACAAACACCGCAGCCATGTTCAAGCGGTCCTTCAGGTCGAATGACCGCGTCGAAAAGACTGTCAAGTTGAAGAAGCAGACTTACCGGGACCCAGCGAAGTTGTCGAAATTGCAGAAGTCGTTTGACCAGAGCCCACCTGTTGGCGCGTGAGTATTTGTTTCTTCGCCCATTGCTGCCTAATCGTCGATGCTGATGCAGTTTGCGGAACAGGACTCTGACCTCTCAGATAGTGACCATCACTGTCGGACGAGAGGGACGGCTTTTTGCAGCCCACGAGGACGTCCTCTCCTTGTCGCCGTTCTTTGCGACGGCTTGTAGAGGGCAATTCCTCGAGGCGCAGAGCAAGCGGATTGATCTTCCAGACGAAGAACCTGAGATCTTTTCCTGTGTTCTCGAGTATCTTTACGTGCGTTTGCCAGTTCTTGTGGCCATAATTTTGCCTCCGTATCCCTTCGGTACTGATCTATTGTGTAGAAGGGCGACTATTACCCTCGCTTGGTCCAAAACAAGCGCAAGAGCTCTTGGGAACTTGAGGATGCAGTGAAATCACCAAATCCTGAAAACGGAGGTGGTCGCGGGTCTAGCGAGGCTACAACATACATTTCTAGCGTGGGAGAGTATCTCCTGCGAGATACTGTCATCTATTGTGCAGCAGAGAAGTACGGCTTGGAGGAGCTCAAGCGCCTTGCTCTTCGCAAGCAAGGTCTGCAGAGTGGAATCGAAGTCGCTACGATTCTCCGCAGTGCGCGATATGCCTATGACAACACGCCGGACACGGACTCGAGGCTGCGCGCTCATTACCTCGCCCTGATCATTCGATGTCGCAAGACATTTAAGAGGAGCGGAACCATGCAGGCAGAAATGGAGAGTGGTGGTAAACTTTTCTTTGACCTTTTCGTCGCACTTTGCAACCATGTGGATGACATTGTGGAGATTGGGTAAGCATTGGATCTCGTGTTTCTGAACTACTGACATGCACTACAGTCCTGGGTACTGACTTCTCCTGGCAGAAACTCCAAATCGCCCAAGACGATCTAAAGGTTCGCAAAGTTTGTTGTACGATAGGTCCCTGGCTCCCGGCGTTGTGAAATCTTTCTTGAGGACGGTTCCGTCCGTTCCCATCTCATCTCTATCAGACTGGAAACCATGTATGGAGAAACTTGCTGTTGTACGACAATTACTCCACTTCAATATCGAGGTTTGGCCGCCTTTCCGATGCAGACTTGAGTAGAGAACGTACAATCGCAGTCGTTCCTCTGCTCAAGAATTTATAATACCCCTGCTTTGCTTTGTTTACTGGAAACACCGAAGGAAAGGAATTGCGTTGTGCTTTTATCACCGATGTTTTTATCTCTCCTTCCTAGTATCCTTTGTGCTAGCATGACGGAGAAAAGTGGTTGGGGTGAAGCTTCGATTACTGGTCGACACCACCATTTCTTTAAATTTCTGTTGGGATGCATGTGTGAAGTTGTAGCTAGCTGGCAAAGACCTTTCCAGTAATACCTAGACCTTGATGGTTTTGGGACAACTGGGTGCTTGTCCCTAGAGGACCGCATTAGGCCTTACTAAGCCCTCGTCAGGGCGAATAATGAGAGACTTGGCCACCTCAGTCTGTTGTGCGTGTCAATTGTGAAGAGCAATGCACCACTTCTCTTTTTCATTCTAGGTGAGACATTGCCGTTGGTAATATTAAAAATCGTGAGGGGCGTGTTCAACGGCTGCGTGTCACAGAGGTGCCGTTGATTGCGAGCGAGACAGTCTACCATTGGTTCCGCTGTTCGACTTGACAGTGATTTAGAGGTCCAGCGAAGCCAAACACACTAGCTTGATCAAACTCGTCAACTTGGGTAATGAACATGAATAACGAACCCTTCCTCACTCTCTATGGAGCAGAGCCCGGCGAGGCCAATTAATATTATCGCTAGCTGATCAATAGCTCATTGTCCGTGTACTCAGCCGTGTCTATGCTCGCCAGACAAATATTGAAAAGACTGTCTAACTCGAATTATACCCAATAGTCCGGCGGATTCTCACAGAAAACGGTCAAGGCATTGGATGAAATTGTCTTTCGTGGCAGAGACATGAGGCATGATCCAGCAGGTCGCTTAGTCTTGCTGAAGAAGTTGTTAGTTTGAAGCAAAGCTGTATCAAAGCACCCGAAAGTCTAGCAATGTGATCCTAGCCCATTCACTGTGCTTCCAATTTCAGCCCCTGGACCACCTGACTAATTCATCTTCTTTTGACCTGACAGATGCAACCTCTGTGGTTAAAGGAGATATCTCTTCGAGTTTGGTATTTCCTGACCTACGTGAATTCACTTGGTATAAATAGCAGATACATAGTATGATCCGTCCTTTCTGCGTGCTATCTACCTGGAACAAGCAAGGATAAGGTACGAAACCAAGCTGACGAGAACCAGATTTACGAGGTGCAATCCACACCCACTTTAAAAAAAGCTATTTATCTCCGAAAATGGATCTCGGGCGGGTAATCTTTTAAGGTGTCTTGCAATCAAAAATAGCTGGCTTCGTGTTCTGCCAGGCTTTCAGCCTATCTTTGACCACCTTCATCTATACAGAAATAGGTAGGCGGGATAGAATATATACCAGGCTTTGGTGTTTCAGAATACGATCCATAAGATATTCATCTATAAACTTAAGAGAATAACGTTTGTTGAGCAGCGATAGCCCGCGACGTCGAGGATAAAGGTTCTTCCGCATTGACTTGCTGGGACTTTAAGCGGGGCAGTGATTCTAAACAGCTTAATGATTCCAGAAGCTTGACCGTGATGTAAGACACTCCGATTGCATATTCTATCACACGTCACACGGCTCCCTCTACAAAGACAACGGGATCTATAAACACGCAGGAGAAGAGAGAAATCTCGAACCCCACATCAGCCAAGATTTATCTTCTTCTACCTTCCTGAAGTTATCTCGCCGTGGTCGACCCCGCAGTTCTGTTCGACTCACCCCACCACACTCACCTGTCACCATGGCAAATTCACAACGACGCATTACCAAGGTGAGAAGCTCTCACCTTCGCAGTGCTTTAAATCTGGATATCTAACCCCTTGTCAGGAGCTTGCAGAGGTCACCTCGGATCCTCCAGCCGGAGTTACAGTCTCCCTTGCAAACGAGTCGAATGTACACGAATGGAACATCATGATGGATGGACCACCAGGCACACCATATGCTGTAAGTAGCATCTCAGCCATGTCACTGCGATGCTGCAGCCAAGGCTGATAACCACATCTAGGGTGGAAAATTCAAGCTTCTTCTCGTCCTTCCTACCGATTATCCTTTCAAGGCGCCGACACTCAACTTCAAGACTAAGATCTGGCACCCAAACGTTACGTTCGATGAGAAGGGATCAATGTGTTTGGGTATGCTCAAGGGGGATGTCTGGAAGCCGTCGAGCAAGATCATGTCCATCCTTACTGCCGCACAACAATTGCTTGTCGAGCCAAACCCTGACGATGCTGTTGAAGCATCCATCGCACAAAAGTTCAAGGAGGACAAAGCGGGATTTATCAAAGAAGCCCAGGAATACACAAAGAAATACGCCAATTAGGAAGGTGAACATGAAAAGAATCTTAATGGATCTGAAAGTTTATGGTTGCTGCTGGTGATAAGGCATTCTTTAGTGAAGAATGGCACATGATGATGATACGATGAAGTCAGAATTTGGCAATTAAAGACACATGGCGGCGTTATCGGTAATGGGCTGGAGCATCTGGGTAGATATGGGCGATGGCGACGAGGAATGACATGGGTTTCTTCGGTAGGTAGATGGCGGCAGCGGGTTCATCTGATTCGTAAAATTTCATTCGACCGATCCTCGGATGCTATATCTTCATTGTCGCTCATTTCCTTTCCGGCAGCTCAGCATTTCTTGAAGAAAGTCAAACCGGCCGCAACAGGCGAACGAGCATGAGCCCGTTTTCCAGGTCTTTCCTCTGCTCCACTGGCTCGCTCGCGCTCAAACATGGTGGAGAGAAGTGACAGCATACTGACAGCACAGCACGGGTAACAGCCTGTCCAAGCTGCATTAGGCGTGCATGTTGCTCATCAGTTTGTACCGCACTTGTACTCCACGCCTGCAATGCCTCATCCTTTCCATATCCATCGACGGCCCTGATCTTCCCGCCGCACCAGCATGCAGCAGAGACATGATTCGTGGCGGACCACCGACCAGGATACACGCACTCGGTAGTGCTGATCCGTTTCCGTCGCCTCGAAAGCTCCAATTTCGAGACAGGAGACTTGCCAATTACATGTAGATGAAAATCCGCGAGCATCATACCCACCCGGGGATCCATGGCCGCGAGGATGGGAAACAGGCAGAGACACGCAGATTTCGGAAAATGAGAAGAAAAGCCCACCTGTGGGAATTATTGATGACGGTGCAAATCAAAACAATTAAACAAATTTCCTTGCGTGACTAGAAGCTCTTGGCTCCTGGAAGCGCTGTGTTAGCTCTGCAGTGACACCATCAACAGAGCGCGTCGAACTCGCCCGGCTGCATTTTAAGATTGCCGCTTCGGGCAATATACTTTGCAACAGTCGAGCTTCAGCTTTGACCCTTCTCTGTTCAGTTCCTGCTCCATCTCGAAACTGGCACGAGCAACGTTGACGGAATGCACCATCCGATCATTCACTCTTTTGCTTTTTCTCCTTCTTGCCATTGTTATTCTTCTTCCTCATTCTTATACTCTCCGCCAATTCGAAGCCCACCTCTAACTCAACATTTCCGTCAGCTGTCCAGCGCGGTCCAGGCAGTGCGGTAAAGCATCCAGCCGCATTGGGCGCAGCGACGCATTGCACGCCCTCGACATCTCGACGCAACCCTCGAATGTCCTCGAGACCGAAAGCGAAGGATTACAAACCCGGCCTGGCTGTACGTCGCTGACCTGGAGTGGAGGATAGCGAGCGTGGATTTTATGAGACGTTGAACCCACAATCATGAGCGTGGCCCAGGGTCAACATGGCAATGGCGTGGCCGCGCAATCTTCGTCCTACGACGGCGACAGCCTACATATCAGAAGGCAGCGAAGCATGAAGTTTAGTCTCTACCCCTCTAGGCCACGAACCTCCTCGAGGGATAACGCTGGTCCGCCATCGCCCATTGCTTATATCCCTTCTCGATCATCTCCTCCTGAGCAAGAGACGGCTCTAGCCCATTCGGTGGAAGGACGACCCTCGACCTCGTCTTACACCAGTGCGACCGAATCGTTCCGGTCGTTCACACCACCTACCAATGCACAGCGTCCGATCCAGAAAAGGCCCTCGGAAGCATCGCGATTGCGGGCTCTGAACCATGGGCATTCCCGTAGCCCGGATGGCCGAAGGACACCGGATCGCGCTCGTACACCTGAAAACTTCTCGAGGCCGCGCGCGCCGAGTCTAAAGCGCGCGAACGACCCCCCGAGGCCCCTCCTACAAGCTTCAAACACATTTCCACTTGGACCCCACGACGAGGAACAAACCCCTACCCAATGGTCTGTAGAACAGGCACGAGATCGTGGGCTTTCGACCTCTTCCTCGCAATCCAATTATAAAGGCCCTATGGCACCAACACTACGACCGTCTACATCCATTCCTGACTACCACGCCCCTGAATCCATATACTCACGCCAACGAAACCTTAATAATCCTAATTACCCTAGAGCACAGGCGGCATATTCTCAGCAGGACAATTATGCAGTCAATCGACGCGAGCCAGCACCGAGACCACCCGGATTCGATGATGAAGAAGTGCGCGCTAGTTTCCGATCTGCTCTAACGACGAGTTCGAGTTATATGGGAACAAGTGGGACGGAGAGAAGCAGTGTTATGACCAAAAGCAGCTCTGCGACTTCAATTTATGGAAGGGACGAGGGAATGACTGTAGATGATGCTATTGGAATGTATTCGGGAGGCTTCGTAGACTCGGAAGTGGAAAGTCAGTACGCGGTCAGCCGGCCAGGCACTGCCAATTCCGAATTCAGGAGAAGATCACGATTGGAAGAGGCCATGAACGACAATCTGGCTCTACCGACATTGGCTCGGCCGCTTGTACGTGACTCGACGGCGATTTTCCAGATGGGCCTGGGTGCGGCTGTTGTTCCCCCTGCTGTCCCCTCAATAGAGGAATCTAGGCCGCGGACTGGGATTGATGGAGGATCCATGGATATTCAAGATACATACTTCGACCGTAAAACTCCTAGTCGACCGGTGACAAGAGCAGCTCCAACCATAAATGACCCCAACCGAGACCGGTACGGATTTCGGAAGAAAACCCAATATCTCACCAAGGAAGAGTATGATACCTGGGATGTGCCATATACGGAATATTTGGCCAGGCGGAAAAAGAAGTGGGTTGCGCTGCTGAAAGAAAACAACATGATGACAACAAACCCTACACGTTTTCCGCCCAAAACCGCTAAGATCAAACGCTTTGTACGAAAGGGAATTCCTCCGGAATGGCGCGGGGAAGCGTGGTTTTACTATGCTGGAGGCCCGGCAATGATAGCAAAACATCATGGCGTTTATGATGATCTCATTGCAAAGGCAGCTGCAGGCCAAGTGACCGAGACTGATAATGAAATCATTGAGCGCGATCTCAACAGAACGTTTCCGGATAATATCAAGTTTAAGCCAGATCCTCCGGGAGGTGAAGCAGCTTATCCAACAGGAAACCAACAGCCTGTGAGCGAAGCAGAGACTCCAATCTTGCAATCTCTGCGCCGTGTTCTACAGGCTTTTTCTATATACAATCCCAAGATTGGATACTGCCAATCATTGAACTTCCTTGCTGGTCTCCTACTTCTTTTCATGAACGAAGAAAAATCCTTCTGGATGCTGAACATCATTACTCGGGTATATCTACCAGGGACCCACGAAGTCAACCTTGAAGGTGCTAATGTCGACCTTGGTGTTCTAATGACATCGATCAAGGAGTCTATGCCAGCGATCTGGGCGAAGATTGGTGGCGAGCTTGACGGCACAGCTGGTGACGGAAAAGTCTCAATGCGACTTCCACCAATTACCCTCTGCTGTACCGCTTGGTTTATGTCTTGCTTTATAGGTACACTCCCTATCGAGAGTACTCTACGTGTCTGGGACTCTTTCTTTCTCGAGGGATCTAAAACACTTTTCCGTATCGCCATGGCGGTTTTCAAGATGGGCGAGGTGGAAATCCGCGCGGTCAGCGATCCAATGGAAATTTTTCAGGTGGTACAAACTATTCCTCGAAAACTCATAGACGCCAATGCCTTGATGGAAATCTGCTTTTTCAAGCGCAGAAATGGCTTTGGGCACATCAGCCAGGCTACGATCGAATCGAGGCGGGCTGAACGCAGAGCTGGTTATGCTGAAGAGCGGGCTAAAGCAAATGGAGAAATTGCGATTTCTAGGAAGGGCACATTGTTCAAACGGAAGCTGAAGGCTGCGGAATTGTGATTGAATATCACGCCTTGGCGGTTATACATAGAGATAGAACGGACAAACTGGAATATTAGGCGCCATGGAGAAAACAGATTTGAAGAGAGGGGCAAATTTATGATGTTATGACTTACAATCGTTCATGGAGTTTGGCGATACAAGCCTTGTGTGGGAACAAGGTAAAGGGCGGGCATGGTATCTTTGGTTTCTTTATTCTTGTATGTCCGGCTATAGATATATGTACTACGGTTGTGTGCTCCCGTTCAATCGATGCATACAAAATACTTTCTACATCCACAGCTTTTTCCGGATGTTTATGCATATAGTCAGGAGCTGGGTCATCCATAAGTTTATACACATACCTTGTGATTGACGTCTCTATATGCTACTTTCAGTCAGTAACATGTGCCTCTATTCAAAATTACCGTGAATATTTAATTTCCATCTAGTGAAAACTCTTACGGAATCATAACATCAATGTATCACAAAAGGCTGTATTGCAATTTCTAGGCGATGGTAAGTCCTGGGATAGTGTCACATAAAAGTGACGGTTTAAATTGGGCCTTTTCTACCTCTATGAACATGTGCTACCAAGCCCAATTGCTGTTCCCTTCTTTCTGGGATCAGGATTGATCACCAGCCATTGAAGATTCCGGTCCTATACGTCACACAGTCGCATGATTTGATAGTAGAATTGGTTTCTGGGCTGTGCTTGCTGGCTTCCGCGGAAGGGTAAGCTCTAGTGCCAGTCAAGCATTCAGCTTGCAGAATTTATGAAATCGAATCCGTGGAGTTTTGGGGGGTGGGGGGGGGGGGGCTGGAACAGGAGGTGCAAACGCTCGAGCGTGCATGTGGTTTATATGAGAGATGTTAAATATCTTCGTGCAGAGTTTGTAAACTGATCATGCTTCGCTGCATTTAGCGATGCTATTTCTTCTCGTGATGCTTGGGAGTCAAGTCAGAGGAAGTTGTGCAAGGTGGATATATAGCTTTCATTTATATGCGATGCACTCTATGGGCCTAAAGGGTGTCGTAGAACTGAGAGGATCTTCTATGATAAAGACTAACTATTTCATCTGGTTACTTGTTTTATCCGCTCTATGATCTTCGACCGTGTATCAAATGGGAATTTTGTAGGACAATATGAAGATGGTCTTTTACTGGTCATTCTCGAAAGAAGAAATATCGTTCTCTGTGTATTTTCATGTTACTCCCTGTTGATTTTGCTTAAGTGAGGTATCCTTTCAAATCGAGCTTGGAACATGACCGTTGGAGACGTTTGAGTTTGGATTCGGAGAAAAAAAAGAGTTTCGTGATCAAAATGCTCTCTTGCTCTTAGGACATCTTCTGGGAGCGGTTGTTACCGTTGTTCTTATACATAGCCGTGTTCTCATTTTACTTTACCGACCAGTTTACACATCAAGAATAGAGCGTGTTTATACTTCCGTCATTGCATAGCAACTTTGAACTATTGTAAACCTTCGTATGCGAACTAAGGAACATTGCCAATGACTGGTACCAAGCTTCTACTAATTCTAAGGCCTCATGGCAAAACCTTACATCTCCAACGGAGAACCATTGAAACAACTCCCTGTGCAATATTTGAGAACTTTGACTTCATGATCATGTTTTATTTGTAAGATACTTGAAAAAACACTATCTGGAACCCTGTGTTTGCATCACAGAAAATTGCTAGCCAGAACAAAAAAGAATAGAGATCGCAATCATCACTGAGTTTGGGGGGGGGGGGAAGTAAGGGGGAGTTGGACGATTCAATGTTTGTAGTCAGATCAATTAGGTTTATACTAAAGAGGGCGAGTATGAGCAAAAACCATAACACGGAGGATACAAGTAATAAAAGTAAGTGTAGGTTGACTATGTTTCAAACTTTGATATTGAAGATAACGACCTTTGGCACGTGTCAAAGGTCTCCTAGCTACTCTTTGAGGGCATTTCTTTTAGAATAGTTAAGATATATCTGCAGGAAGTGGGAATATTGAATAGCGTCTTGAAATCTCTATCAGATATAAAAGACTGAGATGAACGGGATGTCTGCCCCAAAAGCCTCCGGGAGACGCTGAAAAATATGAACCCCGTAGATGCAGGGTAAACGCCAATTCGCTCCCCAATGATTGCTTGATATAGTTTTACCTGTCCAAAGCTTGTGATTGACACTGATTGAAATTAGTGACAGCTTCTTAGACGTTAAAGGAGGAACATACCATTTGATAATACATGCCCCTCTGCCTCAACAACGAGGCATGGTCGCCCTTCTCAACCACAACACCATCGCTCACCACAAAGATAACATCAGCATTCTGCACTGTTGCAAGGCGATGTGCAACAACAACCATCGTCCGACCCTTAGCCGTCTTCTCAAAGACTGCCTGGACCGATCTCTCAGTCTCTGAATCTAGATTCGACGTCGCCTCGTCAAGTAGCAGTACTCTTGGGTTCCTAATGAGCGCACGTGCAATGGCAATTCTCTGTTTTTGGCCACCGGAAAGTGCAATGCCCTTCGCGCCAACGGCGGTATTATATCCTTCGGGTAGTGAAGAGATGAAATCGTGAATTTCGGCATCGCGACAGGTTTGGTGCAGTGCTGTCTCGGTGATGGTTGACTCATCCACACCGAGCAGAATATTCTCACGAATGGTACCTGAGAATAGAGAGGCCTCTTGGGCTACGAGCGAGATGGTGCGACGGTACTCTCGTAGTGAGATACGGTCAATGTCTATGTCGTGATAGAGGATTTGGCCACGCTGGACTTGATAGAATCTTTTGAAATGTAAGTATATTGTTTGTATAAGTTCCACGAATATACGCAGATTGTATTTGCTTACCTTTCAAGTAAAGAGATGATACTAGTTTTTCCACAACCTGAACTTTGGGTTAGCGATTTCTCCATACCACATAGCAAGCACCGGTGTTTACCAGATGGGCCGACAATAGCAGCAAACTGCCCCCTTTCAATCTGTGAACGGTTAGTATCGAAAAAATAATTCATTCAAGACGAAATCAACGTACAGTCATGTCCAATCCTTTCAAGACAGGTACATCTCTTGTCGGATACTTAAACCAAACATTTTTCAGTTCGATCTTCACTCCTTGCGGGCCTTTCTCATTTGTTTCCAAGACGCTGAGATCCAACAGTTCTGAGCTTGGCTCTTCCTTGACTGGTGGAGGTCTCATAGCTTGGATACGGGTTGCTGCTGCGAAAGCTTGCGCAACATCTAGAATGTGGTAAGCGAGGGGCTATTAGATGTGGAAGGCTAAGAAATCCTACTTGGGCCAAAACTCAACGACTGCCCTGCTGTTGTACTGCCCTGCACAACTGCTAGGTATACAACCACTGTGAATAAGTCAGCATACTACCCTCTCATTGATCGGTCTGTACTTACAATACTGGAATGGTGTGTATTCCTTGTTAGCGAGCAGTTGTCCTCCATACCTGGAATCAGTCAGCCTGGGCAGTCTCCAATCCTGGCTGCTTAAACTTACCATAGGACAAATGCCATACATAAAAGCGATATGCTATCACTCATGGCAAAGACAAGAGTGGAGAACCTGGCCTTACGAAATGCTTTCTTCGAGTGATCACGCAGCAGGGTTTCATAACGGCCGCAGATCTTCGTCTCAAGTGTAAGCGATGACACTGTTCGAAAAGCCCCAATCGACTCTGTAGCGAACTTCGAACTCTCGGCAAAGACAGCATAGTTCATTTTCTCGAATTGCGTCTCGTACCGAATACGAAAAAATCCTGCGGCGAGAATAATGGGGAATGACGAACAAACTGTCAGGAGTGTGAGTTTCCAGCCGAAATAAAATGACAATCCTATGGATCCTAGGATGTTGAATATCGAGATAATAACGATGGCCATATTGATACCCAGAAGTTGTTGGAGTTGCTGCGGATCACTGGCCATCCGTGACGTTAATGCTCCTACGGAGTTCTCTTCCCCGTCATAGTACGAGACGGGCTTGAGGAGCACGTTTTGGAAGTACTCTTGACGATAGAAGGACGTAATATTCTGATGGAGCCGTCAATTTAACAATAACTATTGCAATATAGAGTGACTTACGAATGAAATTGTGTTGGATGACCATCCCAGGATCAAGTAGCTCAAACCAACGCCAGCTGCAAGTATGGTGAACATGAGGCACCACCAATTTGTCTGATCCTGAAGATATTGTCCCCAGAAGCTAAAGAGTGAGATGAGCTTTGCAAACAAAAATGCATGTAGTGGAACCGCAGCTAAATGGGAGTAATCAGTTTTGTTTTCAATGTGACGGTGGTTTTGATAACAGAGGTGAGTGTATCTGGATGAGATGAGAGGACTTACCACCAGCTCCTAAAGATCCTACAAGCATCAAAAGATACCAACCCCACCTAGGCTTTTGCTCCCAAAGGAAAAGCATGAAGCTGCCAAAAAAGCGCTTCGTTTTGCTAACTGGCATTTCAAGGTCTTCCTCTTCTACTTTCTCAGGAACTGGGTCGTCTAGGATTATTGGTTCCAAATCCATGGTCTCCGGGTCAACTGATTCCATTGCTGTAGACGTCTCACTCATTGATAGCTTTTGAGCGGACGCAAGGGCGTAGTAAGGACCTTCGGCATCGGCCATTAGCTCTTCATGAGTGCCTTGTTGGACAACTTGGCCCTTTTGCAAAACCACAATGTTGTCGGCCTTCATAATCGTCGAAAGTCTGTGGGCGATTGTGATTGTAGTTCGGTTCTTGGAGACTTTGTCCAAAGCCGCTTGGACAATCTTCTCGCCACGAACATCAATTGCAGAAGTTGCTTCGTCGAAAATCATGATTCTAGCTTGCTTGACCACACTTCTAGCAATCGCGATTCTCTGCCTTTGGCCACCACTGAGTTTTATCCCAGAGTCACCAACCATTGTATTGTAGCCCTATTCATATATCGGTTAGAATCTGTATCAACGGAGTTCTAAAAAAGATACGTAAAACATACCTCAGGGAGCCGGGAAATGAATTCATCGGCGAAAGACTCTTTACAAGCACGTTTGACCAACTCATTTTTCTTCTCATCTGTTGCATACTCCCATTCAGTTCCAATAAGGCCGTACTCAACGTTTTTATAAATGGTATCGTTGAAGAGAAATGGCTCTTGTTGAACAAGTCCAATCTGTGATCTCCACCACTTGAGATCAATCTCATGCAATTTACGGCCACCAATTGTGATATTTCCATTGCGGAAAAAGAGTGTCTTTTCAATATGATTAGCACCCTTCATCTTGAAATACTTAATCTGACTTACAAGCATGTTATCAGTCATGTTTCCATCCAGCTCGTACCAGCGTTCCAAGAGTCCCACAATCGTGCTTTTGCCCGATCCTGATGCCCCGACAATGGCTGTTAATTTCCCTGCTGGGAAAGTGACACTCAGGTTGTCCAGAACCTTGACATCTGGTCTGACAGGATATGCAAAATTGATATTTTCGAGAACAATGTCATTCTCCGAAGATATTTCGCTTTCCGTGATGCCATGTGTCCTAGGCTGAGGAGCATCAATGATGGTGAAGAAAATTGCAGCAGCGCCGGCGGATGATGCTGCAGCAGATATTGGAGACGCTATGGTCCCAATAGACATCACTATAGTCATAACGGACATCAGAACACTTGATATAGGTTAGCAAACATGGATTATACTTTTCGCTACAAAGCTCACATGATGATAGTTGTGACGCTGGTAATCTCGAACTCCATATATAACCTGATGGCAAACCAGAATGAGAGTGCAAACATCCTACAGATGTTAGCCAAGATGGGTATTAGTGACCCAGAAAAACGATAACCTACGCGTGGATAGCGAAGAATACTAAATTGGAGTTAGCGAAGGCGGCCTTTTAAGAACAAGAGACTGGAAATATACCAGGTGCTTGTTGAATTGCTACCAGAGGCGACATGAGGAGACCACGTCTGCGAGACTCAAGAACCCATCCAGAATAGCGCTTGGCCATCTTGCCTTCTGCTTCACAGGCCGCAACCATTCGGATTGACCCGAAAACCTCGCTTGCGATTGACGAGGACATCCGATCAGCATGCTCGACCTCTTTTGTCATCTTGACGAGACAGGGGATCGTGATGCTATAGAAAACAATAATAAACAACAATCCAGTACTTGTCACCAAGGTAAGAAGCCATGAATATCGAAAAGCGATAATCAAAGCAGTAAGGACCAGAGAGGTACTCTGCAAAAGCATAGACAATTTCTCCGAAATACCCATCTGTAAAATATTCGCCGTGATTGTGATAATTGCAGCAGTCTGTCCAGCTGGAAGTGTATCCAAGACGGAAACTGGTTGTTTGAAAAGCGCTTTTAGGTAGGCCAGTCGTACGGCTGCAGATATGCGAACGCTCACCATCCGAAATCCCAGCTAGATTAAGTTCAGCAAGTTTGACCAGGAAGGATGGATGGGGGACGCACAATTGCGACATAGTCAAGGCAAAGCCTGATGACAAACAGGTAGACAAGATATAACCTATTTATTCCATTTAGCTTCTCGAGAACGTCGCTTCGGAATCGGGGCATTCGTACACATTTCTATCGATGTCCTCGGTGAATAGGGCTTTCGTCTCACCAGAATCCGGAGTATAAAATGAATTAAATGCACCAACCAGTTGTCCTGTGGTGTGTGAGCAAGAAGAAACAAAATCACGAGGTGGTTGCGAGCCCATACCAAAGACAACATTCATGAGCGGAAGTGTAACTCCTGTGAGTATTGATGCAACTGCAGCAGCGTAGAGAAGTAACCGGTCGCCTCGGGTTGTGTATGAAAATATCCTCTGGTTATGGTAAGTTCTATCCTCCTATATTCATTGATTTGTCACATACCAGGAAATGAGAAAACGCGATTTGATATTCGGCCTTGCTGAAAGAAGCTTTCTTTTCTTCTATTGGATCTTCCGATGCCGTACCCTCACTTTGACTTTCACTTTCGGTCTTCTCTGTCTCTGGCAGCAGCGGAGCACTGCCTGACGTTGCACCAGATGGAGTTGTGGGACTTATTGGCGAAGTCGGCGACGTTGGCGAAACTGGAGGCGATTCGCCTGAAGCTTGCTCATATTGATGATATCTCGACATTTCTTGCTGTTGTCGTTCGTACAATTCAGTTGACATTCCCAAATCAGCAGCAGTAGTTGAAATTGACCCAGATTCGGCAGCAGATGGAGGCGAAGAAGGCTCCTGGACCTCTCGCATGGGCTCCTCCTCATCCCGACAACGAGCTACTTCCTTGTTGCCATGATCCTCTCCCGACACGCGCCCATCATCGCCGCCACCACCCCGGGTATCTGAGATTTTCGACATGGTATCCTGTAGTTGTTCCATAGGTTCGTGGTGGCTGAGCGCAGATGGTGAAGCACTTTTGCTGATGTCTGCCATGGCCGTCTCGTGAGTGTTTCCCCTTGATCGCTAACTGTGACAGGTTTCACGCTTGGAACGGACGGAGGATTAGCAGAGGATTTGCACTGCGCTCGCTCCCGAGTACGCAAAACAAGGCAAGGACCGGACAAGAAACGATTTAGAGCGTTTCTGGTTGATAGTTGCTGGTGTGCCTTATCGTGCAGGGACTATACCATTTCCATGGCATGCAGGTCATCGGATGTGATAGAGTATCTCGACGAAGTCTATCCCGTCAGTGAAATGCATGGAGGAGCACGACATGTGCGACAACGTGATGAAGCAATCTTGCAGCAATATATCTGGGTATTAAGTTGATCGGTAGCCCATTCCATCCTCCCAAGGTTCACAGGAATGCGGGGCCACCCTTCTGCACCTCGAATCCTTGCCATGCAAGACACTGTAGATGCCAAGCTTTCCCAATGATTGAACGTTGTAGACACGAGTACAGGCAGAAATATGCTGATTAACGTTCAGCCCTTCGTTGGAAGCAGCCCTGCTCACGTAGTCTGATTGAAGTGAGGCAAGGAGTGCATTTGCAGCAAGTCTATCTTGCGATATAGCTAGTTTAATAAATTGTAGTGTGCCAGGAATCTAAATCCATGTCTAAAAGTTCGCCCCCTTGGTAGAAAAGAATATCGCATTATAAACATGTCGCCATCAGTTTCCGGCGGGTCCCATTCCTTACTCGCACTTAGTCCGAACCAGAGTCGTCAGCGGCCTCGATGTTGGCCTTCATGAGCCGGATTACGTCTCCGAGTTCCCTTACTGTGTCCTTGTCCCTCGGCAGTGTATGGCCTTTGGCATGGTCAAACAGGTATGCGGTATCCATATCACAGATATTGTAAAGTGCCATAGATCCTGCCAAGTATGGGTCTAATGATCCAACTGTTCTCGGCGTCAGTAGGGCACCGCATATACAGAGTTCCAGGATTTTAGGAAGTACTTACTGACGTGACAAGTTGGTATTGTGATAGTCAAGTCTGACTCGTCGGCAAGCACAATGCCGTTCATGGTCAGATTCATTGGTGGCCAGCCGGCAAAGAAGAGAGCGCATTTGAACATAGGCGGTATGCCCATAGTTTCGAACCTCAACTGTTCTTGTAGTATCAGAGTTGCCGCAACCGTGGCTCCCTCAGAGTAACCAATAATGCCATCATAGGGGCCTTCCTCCTTCATGATGCGATATAAGTATTCCATGGCGGCAAACGCACTTTGGTTCCCTGGAGCGCGATCTGAATCTTCAGAGCCGGTATCGCTACTATCATCCATGGGAACGTTTCCAATACCACCGCTCATCAGTTCGCGCATTTGGTCCTCAGCAGTTGCACCTTCGGGAAAGTTGCGAATACGCTCTAGCACATCCGAGCCTCCATTTTCGGCCTCTGTGCCTTTGATAAAGCGATAGTATGGAGCTGCACCAAAGTACTCCTCGAACCCAGCCGGTGGGTATGCTTGAAGAGGGCCATGGATGAAATGCAATTCAGCCGTATTGTCAGATTTCAGCTCCCTGATCAAAGGGGCTACCAGAAAGCATCAGCAAAAGTCGAAGACTTGTTAGCGAGTTTGAAGCACGTACCAAGCTGCACCTTGAATTTCTGTTCCACAGTTAGTACAATGTCTTACTCGTTCTGTAATCAAAGAGAATGCCAAAAAGAAGGAAAGAAAGAAAAAGAGGTTGCTGAGCTGGAATATACGTACATCGGCGCTGCCATATGCCCCGCAAAGACACAAGAACTTCATGGTGTTGGCTGGCAGAGAATCTAATGTTGGTAAGGAATACTGATAGCGGAAATAGCTTCAACAACGAGCTGAAAATACAAAAAACGTGAAGATGTACAAGTCTGGCCTGGGACTGAGGTCAAAGAGTTTGCCAGTCTTTGAGAAAATGAAAAATGTGTGCAGATGGCCGGTAAGTAGTAGTGGCGTTCTCGTGAGAGTGTTTCGAGTCTGAGGGAGAACGCACCTTGTGCCTTGAGGCGTCTTCCAAACAAGCAACTAGTTTGAACCTGTAGCTTCCCGTTTCCATTTTATGGATGGAATGCGTCCAGAGCCTTCTCTATGCCATTACTGGCTCATGGGCATTCTGACAATTCCCCTTTGTCCCCTGTCACCAGTGACCTGTCATCTGTGGTGAGGACGATGGTCTCCACCTGTAACGATTTCAGAAGTGCCAAGCGCAGATCTCAGACGCTCCTACGCGGATCTTCAAGGAGCACTAGGAACACATCGAAACATCAGAAGCGGCGCAGGCGAACGGGTTGAGGCTCAGGCGAGGAGCTTGCACCGCCCGTCGGGATGGCTAGTCGTCGGCCAGGGAGAGCTTTGAGGGCGGCATGGACGGCACCCGCTGCTCACGGAGATGTTTAATTAAGGTATCAGCTTAATGGAGGAGGCCAACAACGTTGTCTGCCGAGCGTGGTCTAACCGCACACGAGTTCGCCTGGTGGCCTTAGGCGAAGACGCCATCCGCTCGCAGGAATGAAACCCAAAGCCTATTCGAACATCATGCTATGCTCATCGCCATCCTCCTCATCTTGTCCGTCGACTGCTCCACCGCTGCGGAGCACAACCCACAGCCAGCATGCCGATCAACGTGCTGGCCCTGCCCTCTGCCTGCTACGACCATCTCTGACACCCGTGCAGAGCGGTGGTCCAATCCTAACGCTACCGGTTGCGGTAGTGTCACTTGCTCCGTCTGTGCTCTTCAGTTCTCACTTCACTGCACAGACAGCACTGCCCGGGTCGGGGATGTGCTGGTTTCAGGCCTCTTCCTCGTTGACCCTCAAAATCTCCAGAGAACCTGGAGCTCGGTGCGAGTATGGCTCACCATCCCAGCACTGATCTGCCGAGAATACAGGCCAGCTCCGTGCAAATCTCCCCTGGGGTCCGCGTACCCAGCTTGAGTGAGCTGTGGGCAGATGTCTTAGTGTTTTCTCCTCGACCTGAATCGCTCCGGATAAGCCCCGTAGAGCTTTTGCTGCGTGGGGGCTTTCCTTATCTGTTCTGCTCGCCAGCGCTCTTCACTTCTTTCCACCTGATTGCAATCCTCCTTACATTACTCCTACGATCGTCACTTCTTCATCACATGAGTCCATATTCTCCGTCTGTTGGATATTAACATTCGTCAGCCGACGCCTCCTTGACTACTTTCGACGACGTGCATACATTCATTTCGGTGACGGTCGTCAAGCTATCTTCCGTGTCTCATTCTCCTCTATCTCCTTTCTTCCAAGGAATTCGAACAAGAATACTAGCTCGTTGGATCTCGGTTGCAGCGAAGGGCGGTCACCCATGAGAATGGCTTGAGAGGTATCACGCATTCAGTAGAGAGCATTGTGGCACATATATCAACCTGCACCGCCCGGACTGTTCAGACGACAATCAAGGCCTCTGTAATCCATTTTCTTTGAAACATTCAGTAACGTGGTCCTACAAACGTCCCCATGGCACCTTCTGCAACCACCTGGGTCGCACCCCAGGAGGGTACACCCAGAGACTCAGAAGTCTTCATGGAAAGAGAAGAAAGCACTACCAGCAACCTTGCAGTCGAGGACTCTACCAAATTCTACACGGATGCTTACACACATGGCTACACAGAAGGCTATGTCTCAGGTTATACTGAGGCACCGTTGTCGACAAAGCAAATCCCCATTGCTATTGTCGGCATGTCATGTCGGTTACCCGGTAATGTGGCAACGCCAGATGAGTTTTGGGAGCTGTTGTCGCGAGCTCGAACTGGGTGGTCAGAATTGCCCAAAGAGAGATTTGATAATGCTAGCTTTCATCACCCAAATCCGGGAAAGAGAGGCTGTTTCAATGCTGCGGGTGGAAATTTTTTGAAAGAGGATCTTGGATTATTTGATGCGCCGTTTTTTAACTTGACCGCTCAAGAGGCAACATCAATGGATCCCCAGCAAAGAATCATGCTCGAGTGCACTTTCGAGGCCCTTGATAGTGCCGGTATTCCCAAGCATGAAGTTGTTGGCAAAGAGGTTGGAGTTTTCATTGGTGGCTCATTTTCTGAATATGAGTCGCAAGCCTTTGCGGACCCCGACACTATTCCTATGTATCAAGCAACTGGTAAGTACATCCATCTTGGAGCTCACTGATAATGTTGAACTGCCATCTGACTCATTCAAAGGATGCGCATTCTCAATGCAGTCGAATCGACTGTCACATTTCTTTGATCTGAGAGGTCCTAGTTTTACGATTGACACTGCTTGTTCTTCTAGCATGGTCGCTTTGCATCAGGCCTGCCAAAGCATCCGAAACGGAGAGTCCAAGATAGCCATTGCTGGTGGGTGTCATCTAAATATGTTGCCTGAAATCTGGATCTCCTACTCCATGTCACGGTAAGTCTATTGCAGACTTTTCCCCTGATATAGATCTAATGGTCCTCCAGTTTATTCTCCGACGAGGGAAGATCGTTCTCATTTGACAGCCGCGGCACCGGATACGGCCGAGGCGAAGGTTGTGGAATGGTTATCTTGAAACCGTTGGATCAAGCGATCAAGGATAATGACATAATTAGATCAGTCATTGTTGGAAGTGGTATTAACCAGGACGGTAAAACGCCCGGCATTACCATGCCAAACGGGGATGCACAAGGTAGGTCTAGTCTGGCTCTCTAGATTCTAGATGGAAACTAACAGCCACAGAATCATTAATGCGCGCCGTGTACAAAACAGCAGGCATTGATCCCAAAGAAACTGGATACATTGAAGCGCACGGCACCGGTACTAAAGTCGGTGACCCGATTGAGGCTACTGCACTACACGCCGTGTTTGGCGAGGAACGCAATGCTAGAAATCCTCTCTTCCTTGGATCTGTGAAGTCGAATATTGGACATTTAGAAGCCGCGTCAGGTTAGTCTGATCTTTTCCAGTGGCTCACCAATCAATTAACACTTGTTGCAAGGCATTGTCGCAGTAATCAAGACGGCTTTGATGTTAGAGCGAGGCTTCATCCTGCCGAATTATGATTTCAAGAAGCCAAACGAAAAGATCCCATTTTCTAAATGGCATCTGAAGGTACTCTCCCAAAATCTTCATTATAAATCCTTACTCATGCGCTGTAGGTTCCCATTAGCCAACGCCCTTGGCCACGGCCAAAGCGCTTTGCAAGTGTGAACAATTTCGGTTTCGGAGGCACGAATGCTCATGTCGTTCTCGAAAAAGCCCCCTTCATCAAAAAGAACGATACCGACTCATCGGAATCAACAGTACAATCAAGAAAATTGTTTGTTCTTTCGGCTAACGACAAAAATGCTCTGGAAGCAGTGATGAAAAACGTTGGCATTTATCTTGAACAAAGACCAGAGATCTTTCAAAGCGATTTAATGAATAATTTAGCATATACCCTGGGACAACGACGATCAATGATGCAATGGAGACTTGCTATTAGTACCGCGTCCTCTTTCGAATTAATCCAGACCTTGAACAGTGGGAAAATCACTCCCTCACGAGAGACGGAGGCCCCCAGGATTGGATTTATTTTCACTGGCCAAGGAGCCCAGTGGAACGCTATGGGTCGTGAATTGTATGCAGAATACCCCGTGTTTGCATCGACGTTAGATGCCTGTGATAATTACCTGGCTTCCCAGGATGCTCCTTTCTCACTTGTTGGTGAGTTCGAGATATTCTTTGATATTTGAATGAGTGCTGACGATCTCAATACAGCGGAATTACACAAGGACGCAGCCGAGTCTCGTATCAATGAAGCTCATATTAGTCAGCCAGCGTGCACGGCAATCCAGCTCGCCTTGACTGATTTGCTCAGTTCATGGGGAGTTTTGCCCACAGCGGTCACTGGACATTCTAGTGGTGAAATTGCTGCTGCATATGCGGCTGGCATCCTTCCACTCACATCGTGTATGGCAGCTTCCTACTACAGAGGACTCGCGACTCAACGGCTGAAGAAATTGTATCCCGACTTGAAAGGAGCCATGATGGCTGTTGGCTGCACCAAGGAGGAGATCGAGCCTCTAATTGCACAACTGACCACCAAAGAGGTGCGAGTTGCTTGCTATAATAGTCCCAGCAGCTTGACAATCTCTGGTGATGAATGCGCCATTGATGAGCTTCAGGTGTTGATGGAGGAGAAGCAAATGTTCGCCAGAAAGCTGCAAGTCGATATGGCTTACCACTCCCACCACATGGGACTTGTTGCCAAAGATTATCGAAACTCTCTTCATTCTCTGGAGGCACCTAAATCGACGCAAGTCAAGTTTCACTCTTCATTGGTTGGACATCTCATTGATGGGTCTAAACTCGAGCCTTCCTATTGGGTTGACAACCTTGCACAATCAGTTCGGTTCTCAGAAGCCCTGACAACGATGTGTGAGCCTGTAGACGGCTACAAGACTGGTGTCAGTATGCTTATTGAGATCGGACCCCACTCTGCACTTGCTGGGCCCGTGAAGCAAATTCTGAAGTCTTGTGGTGCAAATGCCATGAAGATTCATTACGCCTCAGCTCTGGTTAGGAAGAGAGATGCCGTTGAAACTGCTCAAGAACTGGCAGCAACATTATTCGTCAAAGGTGCAACCCTTAATATGGGCGCAATCAATCTCGTTGAACAAGGAAAGCAACCATCGCTATTGATTGATATGCCCCGGTATCCGTGGAACCATCAAACTAAGTACTGGCATGAGAACCGTATGATTCTAAAGCACAAGGCCCGAACGGCTCCACGAAATGACCTGATTGGAACATTGGCTAGTTACTCTAACGACCTGGAGCCAACTTGGAAAAATGTTTTGCGGATGGATGATCTTCCATGGATGCGACACCATCAGATTCAGTCTTTGACCCTTTTCCCTATGTCTGGGTTCGTCGCTATGGCACTGGAAGCTGCAGGCCAGAGAGCAGCCTCACGAAATGTTCGGTACGATGCTTTTGAACTCCGAGACATTTCCGTCCATACACCCCTGATGGTGACAGGCGATGAAGTTGAAATTACCATTCAGCTTCGACCCCACCAGGAAGGTACGCTGATCTCTTCTCATGTGTGGGATGAGTTTCGTATTCATTCTTGGGCTTCCAACAAAGGCTGGACAGAACACTGCAAAGGTTTGATCGCAGTCAGAGGAAATGCCACAAATGAGTCCGAAAGTGCATCAGTTGTTCAAGCATCTAAGGCTCTCGTGCAAACGACCATCTCCGATATCAAACAGGCACAGACAAGTGCTATAGATAAGGTGAAGATGTACGATGCTCTAACCGAGCTTGGAGTGTCTTATGGACCAAGCTTCCAAGGGATAACCGACTGTCAAGCCGATGACAACTGTGCTGTTGCCAGTATAACGAGTGTTGAGACCTCGCATGATATGCCGCAAGGTTTCCAGACGGACATGATTATCCACCCGGCATTTTTGGAACAATTGATCGAAATGTATTGGCCCATTCTCGGTGCTGGCCGAACATCTGTTGACACGGTTTATCTTCCTTCGTCCATAGGTCATATGACCATCTCGCGAGATATCACAAAGTACACCGCAACACCCGGTGATAGTCTCCGGGCCTTCTGTAGTGGCTTGAAACTCCCTTCGCACCCGAAGCCAATCCAGGTTTCCATGTTCGCTACAGCGTCTGGTGACTCAAAGGATGCGTTGATCATGGTCGATGATCTCACAATTGCTCCGATTATTGAGCGAGGCATGAGTTCAGAAGGTGACGCGCATCGTGAGCTCTGCTACAAGCTAGATTGGGAGCCAATCCTCCAGCCTCTTAAGTCAGCTGGAAATGGTGCGCTACATGGACTCACGAACGGACATGCAAATGGCATTACAAATGGGTTGTCCAATGAATCCCACGAGTACACATATGGCACTTCCCACAATATGAACAGTGCTTCTGGTCATTCTGATGGGGTTGTAAATGGAGATTGTAACGCTGTCAATGGAGTCTCCTACCTTCCAGACTCGGCAGTAGCAATTGTTCATGGACAATCGGATTCTCAACAACAACTCGCGTCGAAGTTGGCAGATCTGTTCGAAAAGCTAACCAATGCAAGACCTGATGTAGGTACATTGGCAGAAATCCACACCAAAGATAAGATATGTCTATTCCTCTCAGAGCTCGAACAGCCGCTGCTAGCAACACTCACTCCAGCTCAATTTTCTGCTCTTCAAAAGGTCTTGACAGGTGTTCAAGGTGTTCTCTGGGTTGTGCGCGGCGCATACGTTGATGCCAGCAACCCTGATGCGAATATGATTACTGGACTCAGCAGAAGCATCCGTTCAGAAACCTTGCTGAAATTCGCCACATTAGATTTGGATTCCCAGTCTGTCCTTGGCAGTGAAGGTACAGTGGAAGCCATTCTCGAGGTATTCAAGGCTACTTTCGGTCCAAAAGCCGATGCAAATTGTGAACTGGAGTTCATGGAGAGAAAGGGCTCATTCTTCACGCCGCGCATAATTGATGACGCGGAGATGAATGCTTACGTCCACAAGCATACGAAGGGTTCTCTGCTCGAGCCCACACCATTTGGTAACAATGATCGTGCCTTACAGATGGTTCTTGAAACACCCGGGCTTCTCGAAACTTTACACTTTGTGGATCAGCCTCTAGATGGAACTCTTTTGGATGACGAGATCGAGATTGAGGTCAAGGCTATTGGCATGAACTCTAGGGACGTGGCCGCGGTTCTGGGACAACTTGAGAGTGGCGTCGTTGGGTCAGAATGCAGTGGTGTCATCACTAAAATCGGCAAGGCAGCCAGCTTTGCAGTGGGAGATCGTGTTGCCGCGATCTCGACTTCTCAGGGTGTCTATTCGACTTTCACACGTGCAAAGTCCGCACTTGCTTTCAAAATAAGCCAGGACATGTCTTTCGAGGCAGCCGCTTCGATTCCTGTAGCATACTGTACCGCACATTATGCCTTGATCGACCTTGCACGACTCTCCGAAGAGGATAGGGTCTTGATTCAAGGCGCTTCGAGCGCATCTGGCCTCGCTGCTATCAGCTTAGCTCAGACAGTATGTGCTAATATCTTTGTCACTATCGATAACACTGAGAGTAAGGACCGCCTCATAAAACTGTATGGATTGAGAGAGGATCAGATCTTCAACACCAGTGGCTCTTATGGGTCAATTCTACGCCGAGTAAAAGACAGTGATCGGTTCGACGTTGTGCTAAACTGTCTTCCTACTGATACAGACACACTGAGAGAGATGTGGGCTTCTCTTAGCACCTTCGGAAGATTTATCGAGATCGGAGAGCAAGATGTGCCTTCTAGAATTGATACTTCGCGTTTTGAGAAAAACAGGAGTTTTATGTCAGTCGACTTGACTTCTCTGGCTGCTGAACGGCCCAAGATAATGGCACGACTTCTCTCCAGCATTTCCGAGCTTGTGAACAATAACAAAGTCCGACCTCTCGAACACGTACAAGTTTTCCCAATGTCTGAAGCCGAGGCGGCACTCAAACTCCTACAGTCAGGAAACACAGGTGGCAAGTTCGTTATTGCACCACAACCGACGGATGTGGTTAAGGTTTGTGCAGTCTGCATCGTTAATAATGTTGAAAAAAGCTGACCATCTCTTTAGGCAACTCCTTCGCTTAAGAAGACTCAACTGCTTCGCCCAGATGCCACATACATCTTGATTGGTGGTACTGGTGGCTTAGGACGAAGCATGACTCGATGGATGGTCGGCAAGGGAGCAAGGAACATTGTACTTGTTTCTAGAAGCGGTTCTGCGACTGGAAAGGTCAAGGAGCTGATCGATGAGCTCTCAGCGTTCGGAGCAACAGTTTTAGTCAGGCAATGCGATGTCGCAAGTAGTGAATCTGTGGACAATCTCATTACCAACGGGCTTGTTGGGATGCCGGAGATCAGAGGTGTCGTCCACGGTGCTATGGTCCTCAGGGTAAGTTTCTTGCTATTGTCTTGAAAATCATATTAACTTTTCTAGGATGTCTTGTTCGAGAAGATGGTGTATGAAGAATACAACACTGTTATCGAATCAAAGGTCCGAGGTGCCTGGAACTTCCACAATGCCCTGAAGGGTGCACCGCTAGATTTCTTCGTTGCCATTTCCTCGGCTGCTGGTGCAGTTGGAAATAGAGGTCAAGCCGCATACTCCGCAGCAAACACCTTCTTGAATGCCTTCGTTCAGCATCGCATTGGACTGGGTCTACCCGCATCCTCAATCGATTTAACAGCTGTATCTGATGCTGGTTACCTCGCAGAGAACCTGGAAGCTGCTGCCGAAGTTAGCAAAAACTTAGGGAGTGACACCATCTGCGAAGCAGAAGTGTTGGCGCTGCTCGGGGCTGCAATCAATGGAGGATTGGCCCGCGCCTGCAACAGTCATACCATTACGGGTATGCGCATCACGCCTTCAAACCCATTCTGGACCAACGATGCGAAGTTCAAGCATCTCCGACTTGCTGCTGAGGCCGCAGCCGAAGCGATCTCAGGAAGCCAGACTAAGACGATCTCTTACAATGCTGCACTCAAAGCTGCAACCTCAGTGGAAGAGGCTGAGGACGTAGTGTGCAGAGGCCTTCTGTGGAAGCTTCCTTCAGTCCTCATGTTGGAAGCTGAAGACATGGACGCTACTCGATCCCTTGCAAACTACGCATTGGATTCTTTAGTCGCCATCGAAGTACGAAATTACATCACTCGTGAGTTCGAAGCAAACCTGCAAGTCTTGGAACTTCTTTCGAGTGGTTCCATCGAATCATTGTCAAAGACTATTTGTGTCAAGAGCAAGCTGGTTTCGTATAGTTAGATCGTAAACCCTTAGATCATATAGATCAGGAGTTTTAGGGGCATTTATTCTGCATCGTATACGGAGATTGATTGGTTTTAGATTAGTAGTATTAATAGGATTCTACTCTCCATGTTCCTGATTCACTTGGTGGCAGGTGTTGCACCTAAGACGAACTGCTGTCGAGGAACTTCCGTTGAGACTCTTGCTCGCTAAAGTATAGGTAGGGAAGGGAGGAAGGGATCGCTAAAACTCTAGGCTTTGGCATCTAAGCGTGAATGTCAGGACTTGTATCAGATGAATTATGCTCAGCCTGGCTACTGTTGTAACCGCCCAACCACTTTGAAAGACACGGGTATCCCAAGAATCCAAACTTTCAAATCAGGTTCAAACCGAAATCTACAGCCTCTTGGAACCAAGAAATGAGCAGTTCCATAAGCCTGGAAGAACCCATATCAGCACTCAAGCACCTGAACCAGAGTTCTTACAGTTCCCTGCGAAGACTCGACGGATGCCATGTCAATTTCCTTGCCGTTCGGTGGCATCCATTTGACCTTGCTCACAAAGAGTAGCATAGTGCGGTGACGAAGGAGGCTCACACTTTTAATTCAATCATGCATTGGATATCAAAAAAGGGGAATCTCTAGAAAAGGTACCGAGGGAAGATCAAACGCCAACAAACTCATCGCTCCCCCCAGGTATCATAACATCGTGAATGGAATCCTCGTCGCATAGCCAGCCGTGGTCCTCACTTCTTTCCACCCCCAAATACCCCACCAACGAATCCCGCCGCGCTCTGAGCACCACCAACCAGCCCTTCGCCGGCACCCTTGGCATTCTTGATCATCGGATCCGTCATGCCGGAAGCTGGTCCGCCGTACGTGCCCTTGTCGTCTTTCCCACCTCGCTCTGCTCGGTTGACGCCCTCCTTGGAGATCATATTACCGACCGGAGCCAAGAGGCCGTTCTCGCCGAGTTGGTTGCCAACTAGGTTGTGCACGTCGTCCTGGATCTGGTCGACTTGCTTGATGCCAGTGACTTTGGACTTGTTCAAGGTGTCTGTGGACGAACCCAACGTCAATACTCGAAGGACTAGCAGATGGAGCCGGGAGATCACCTACCTTTGGTTGCGTACGAAGCCTTGTTGTCGCCCTTGCCGAACCACTTCAAATACTGGTCTTCGATCCAGGGCATCCAGTTTTCCCACTGATTGTTGTACATCTCTGTCAGCCACTCGGTGTAGGTTTGCTTCTTCTTTTGGTCGGCCGGGAGGCTGTTGTACATCTGCTTCTTCTGCTCCTCGGTGGGTTCAGCCGAGCCGGCTTGCTTATTGAGAGTATCCATTTTGGGAGGGGTTTGAAGTTCTTTTATCTATATTTAAAAAATTGGTTCTCTTTGAAGAAAAATGATCACTTGGGAGAGATAATGCTCAGAGGGCAGTAGGATATGTTATATACGCAGGTCGGGAATGGTTGTTGGCAAAGGAGGCCATTTCTTCCTGGATAAACCTGTGGCCGTGCTGTGATGGAGGGGTGGCTGACGTCGCTCATGGGGGGCCGCCATGACGTAGCTTGTACACGGGATGCATCTCGACGCCCAGAGACTGAGGGATGAGAGCATCGAGCAGCAGCCTACCAAAATCCGGTTTCACAGCTGCTGCGTCGTGAATGGTCGTTCTTCGTCCTTCGGCAGGGATTCCATCGTTGACATCTTCATGGCCCGTTGGGTCGATTGGACGCCGTCTCTAGTCCGGCTTGCGCTACCTGTAGCTGCCGCATAGAGGCCGGGTTATGACAACAGCGCGGAACTAATCAGTGTGTCTAGATTTCTTTTGTAACTCTTGTGGAGTGCATGAGTGATATCACCTGCCGGTCGATAAGATGGTCGGTTTCAAAAATGCAGTCTAGCATAAATAGAGATCTCAACAGAGTGCTAACAGCTGAGATTGTACTCCACGTGACCAGTGTGCCCGACTGCTTTTTGGTTCTGGTTTCTTCCATTTCTTGGGAACCATCATATCATAAAGCACCGGATATATTGCTCTTCGTTCTTATCTTTAAGTCGTACCTGCAGTATTACAAGACTGTACTATCATTTCGGGGCCTTAGGTTTAGACTGCAAGTCTACGTAAAGTCATGTGATCCCTGACCGACAATCAAGGTTAAAAAAAAGCAAGCAAGAAAGAATACACAGCCATCTGGTATATTATTTACCGTGCTTACCTCATTGAAATCCATGAATATATTTGTATCTGTTTAACCCGTGTCCAAAGAGGTGCATGGCATAGCAGATCCAGCTATTAAGCGACCAACTACCTAAGGGAGTCAAGGTTTCTATCCCATCTCTGCGCTTCACTTCTTGCTTTTAAGTTTGGCTAAGACCAGAACAAAATCGTTTCGTGCTAAGTACCCGACAAGAGAGCACCACGTACTTGTAGAAAACTTGGACCCAGTTGAAACCTTTGAATATCCTTCGAACAACAGGCCTGATATCCAGATGAGCTCATGCAGTATCTGTCCATCTCCAGTTTAAGTCACTTGTTCAGAGGCCCCGAATATTTGGTTCAGTCTTGGCGTTGATGAGCCACAAAACTCGCTCTCCCGCCAAAGTCGGGCTGTGTTGACAAGGAATCATGTGATGACAGCTCGCCCGTTTCCCCGATAATTCAATGCTGTTGTGCCAGCTGTGAAAAGATGCAACCTGGTGCTGTTGCTCTGCGATTGGCATAAAGTAAACGAAATATGCTACAGCGTTTCTTTTGCTTAACAGCTTCGACGGTTGCGAGCATTATGCAACCATTCAAAGTGAGCAATAGTAAGGCTATCAGACAAGCGTGGAAAATCATTCTGTCGACATATTGGACCTAGAGGAGTTGTGCACAAAATCGTGTTCGGACTCGAGTATCACATGGACTTGCGACCAACTGAAACAAGAAGCTACCGAGAATTACTGTTGCAGTACCGTGCGGAAAGCCAATATAGCGTACGCCGTGATTCGCCAGCCCCAATGTTTCTTAAACATTTGCTGAAACTGCCTTAGTCACAATTTTCATCTAGAGAGTCATTGGGCAAATTGGCAGCGTTTAGAGACTCCTCAATCTGGGACAAAAATCCGCGTGCTGAACGTTTTATATTATTGCAAGACTGAGCAGTTAGTATGCCTGCCAAATGATGCTCGTAAATTACTTATGAATCGTGATACTGCAATCAGGAATAACGACTACAGATCAGCTGAAACGACATACGGTACGGACAACAAAGTCTGATACTCTGCAAGGTCCCATGTTTTGTTTATTTGCCAAATCTAACATTATTTCTGTTCGCATCGTACTCTTCCGGGCGCCAATCAGAAAGGCCATCGGGGATATACTTGAGCATTGCGTTCTGCCAGAAATTTGGTGTGATGAACTATCCCTCCCTCAAGAAAAAGCATCCCGACTTAGTCGGCAATAAGCCCCTAACGGATTTTCGATGACTTTGATATATGCGTGTATTATGTGATGCTTGGACAGCTAAAATGACACTTCATGTTGGCTCAGTGAGGCTACTCTAATGTCAGTATCATCGAGAAGCAGGTAACATTAATTATAATACCCGCCGTCTTCAACTACTAAAACGCCCAAATGATATTAATTTCTGGATCCACCCTACCATACAGCTGGTTGAATAACTAGAATAAGTATGTTTTCTATTCCAAATCTGCTAAGACCATCCAGCTACTACCAAAATCACAGCCGCGCGAGAACCACCTTGGAACTTTGAGACTGACGTTTCCCAGGTACTGCATCAGCAAAGCTTTCAGACACTAACAAATAAACTCTAGTTATTTGAACGATGCGTTTTATTACTTGTAGTTGGTTATCTAAGATACGGACTGACTTGATATGGTTTTGGTTCTGGAGGTTACTCTAGTGGATTGTGAGTTGAAATGCAGAGTGATTACCTATGCCACTTCTTATTGGGGGCTATTCTGGTAGATTTTCAGCTGAAATGCAGATTGATGTCGTAGACTTAATACCATTGGCTGACAGCGAAATGCAGCCCATCCTCATTGATTCGGTAGCGTGACCATACGTCGCTGTATATTAAGCGCTTTGTTATCGTCTCAATGTTTCTCGATTCTGATATCGCGAGGGTCTCTCAAATCTATAGATCTTGGACCGAATCGCAACCTTTCGGCTTAGGCCTTGATATCATCAGTATGCCGTTTTCCACCAGACGATTCATTTTCAAATCAAATAGCCGTCGCCAGAGGCCTGAATCAGACGAGGCTGGAGAGGGCGAGAGACAATGTGGCATGTTTTGTATTGTCAATAAATCACCGACAGACCCTCAAGTCGTTGATGTTGTGGCCCTTCATGGCTTGAATGGACACTACCAGAGGACCTGGACCGCGAAGACCTCAGATGGGACTAAAGTCAACTGGCTAAAAGACTTACTTCCGGCTCAAATTCCCAACGCCCGTGTCCTCTCATTTGGATATGACTCTGCTGTGCAGTTTAGCAAATCGGTCAGCGGTATCAGCGACTTCGCCGAGCAGCTCCTAAATGAACTTCTCGCACAAAGAGAGACAGTTGAGGAGAAGCAACGGCCGCTTATTTTTGTCTGTCACAGCCTGGGCGGCCTTGTGTTCAAACAAGTAAGTGGATCTCAATGATTATCTAGTAAGGCATAGGCATACACAACTAACCTTTCCATAGGCACTAATACGAGCACACGAACGAGGGAGATACTCCGACCTACTCGCATATATTCATGGTGTTGCCTTCTTTGGCACACCACACCGAGGATCAGCTGTTGCTAGTTGGGGAAATATATTTGCAAATATTGCAAAGACTGCCAGTCTAGGGACGAGCACAAACGCAATGTTGACTCGGGATCTAAAGGAAAGATCTGGAGTTCTTTCTCAAATCTCAACGTCCTTCGTCGAAAGAGGAGGGAAGTTGGACATCTTCAGCTTCTACGAGACTGACAAGTTTCCTGGTATGAGCTGTAGGGTAGGTTTTGACTGAATTTGATCAGAGTCGGCCATCACTAAATTCATTGCCAGATTGTCGAAAAAGATTCAGCAGTCCTAGGTTGGACGAATGAGACAACAATTCCAATAAGTGGCGACCACACATCTATTTGCAGGTTCTCGTCAGTCACAGAGGCAGAAAGAGGGCGGTGGCAGGTTGTTCAATCTAATCTTGGGAGCATGGCAAGAACGGCATTGAATAAATCCATCATCACAGAGGCGGCCATTGGAAATACAGAAACATCCATTCTGGCTACCGTAGGACAGGATGCTCCTAGTCAAATGCCGTCTACGAGTGCCCCTGATACAAGAAGGTTCCCGGTGGTAACGACACTGAGATCAAAGGAGCATTTAGCAAAGGCTATCGAGGAAGCTTCCAAGATGGAGCGTTTACTACCGGACGGGTTCGAAGAAGCGCATGCCGTTGCACCCTATGGAAGTGGCGCGCCAGCGAACAATACTAGTAATAGTATTCAACATAATAATTCTGGGTCGGGTCATCAAAATTCGGGTTCTGGCCAACAGAACATTGGTACAAACACAGGTTCTGGCCAACAGTATATTGGCACAAACAACATTGGTACGCCTGAATCACGCACCTTATCTTAAAAGACTTGGTGTTTTTAATAAAGTGTAATTTTAAGAACAAACAGAACTTTCTCTACTTTGATGCTACTATTTAGGAGCAATTGATAGTTGTATCTCTTAAGAATCTCAGCCACTTCTTTTCAGGGTACTTGCTAATATTCCACATGGGATTTCAGTAGTGACGCATTCCCCTGACCATAAAGGGGATTTTTCAACCGCTAGCCCACCTGTCTGCAATTTTGTTAACCGACCAGCCTTATACAGTCTCATGAGAGAGCAGCTACATGACACCTTGTCCGAACAACAGGTCCATTCAAAGATCCTTGTTGTGTTTGGACTCGGTGGAGCTGGAAAATCACAGCTAACCCTCAAATATGCCGAAACCCATCGCGATGACTATACAGGTGTTTTCTGGATCGAAGCTGGGCAGAAGGAGTCCATAGAGAAAGGTTACCGGCAGCTCTACTCACAGTTATTTGAAAACAAGGAATCAACAGACTTGGCAGCTGATATCGCCATAGCAAGAGTAAAGAGCTGGTTTGATGGGCGAGATGGAAGATGGCTCTTTGTACTCGACAGTGCGGATACGATTGATCATGACAACGAAGATTCTTATATCGACCTTCGTAACTATATCCCTACTGCCAGCTCTGTTGATGTCATTATTACAACAAGGAGTTCGGAGGCAAGGGCGATAACAAAGTTGCGACCTGTCGAAGTGGCAGAGTTAGAAATAGCAGAAGCTGTGGAACTACTTCGGAACAGTAACTTGATGCATGCTCCTGAACAGGTGCTGGTTGATATTGTAAAGGAGTTAGGCTATCTCGCACTTGCCATCTCCCTTGCTGGGGCCTATATCTCTGCAACTCCTCGTCTTAAAAACAATATCCATGGTTATCTTCCAGAGTATCATGAGAGAAGAAAGATACTTCTCAGCAGAAAACCTACGAAGCTTATAGATCAGTATGGGGAAAGCGTCCTGACAACCTGGGAATCTTCCTTTACTGCGATATGTAAGGTATCGCCAGCAGCGTCGCAGTTGTTAGGCCTGCTGGCGTACCTGGATCCTGACGATATTCCTGAATTATTTTTCCAAATGGACGAAAAACAAGATTGGCAATCAGAGATTTTCCCTGGTGGAGCTCTAGATAAGTATAAGTTTGAAGACGTATTCCGAACTCTTCGAACATACTCATTAGTGCACTACCAGGATGCCAAGGAGGCCTACTATCTGCATAGGCTTGTGCATGCATGGGCATATGATAGACTGGAGGAAAAGGAAAGAGACGCTTTTTGTATCACATCTCTCAACCTCCTTGCTACAATCTCAAGCGGGTCTACATCTACTCCTGAGTTCAGAATACGCGTTGTACCACATATCATGATGAGTTATAGACTGTCAATCAGAGTCTATGAGGCAAGCAGCAATAGAAGAGGAAATATAATAGATTATTTCGGCGAACTCGGAGGCTTTCTTCGAGCAGAAGGTCATTGGGCCGCTGAGCTTCAATTTCGAAAGTTTTGTTGCAGAGAAAATGATCAGCTCCTAGGACAGGAGCACCCAGACACACTTACCAGCATGGCTGCCCTAGCTTCGACATACCAGAACCAGGGACGCTGGAAGGAGGCTGAAGAGCTTTTCGTACAGGTGACGGAGACGAGGAAGAGGGTGTTAGGACAGGAGCATCCAGACACGCTAACTAGTATAGCTAACCTGGCTTCGACATACCGGAACCAGGGACGCTGGA
>PDLN01000012.1:1543767-1631805 GCA_003369635.1 Coleophoma crateriformis
TTAGGACAGGAGCATCCAGACACGCTAACTAGTATAGCTAACCTGGCTTCGACATTTTGGAACCAGGGACGCTGGAAGGAGGCTGAAGAGCTGGAGGTACAGGTGATGGAGACGAGGACGAGGGTGTTAGGACAGGAGCATCCAGACACGTTGATCAGTATGAACAACCTTGCCTGGACATGGGAAGGTCAAGGTCGGGATGAGGAAGCCTTGCACTTGATGCTTTCATGCCTCGAACTGTCGGCGAGGAAATTCGGCGTAGACCATCCTTATACTATAGCACGTAGTCGGACATATAATACCTGGAAGGGGAGATGATCTTAATATAATAGCATGTAGGTATAACAACAAATTTGATTAAATAAATCCCTGGACTTAACTTCGAACTTGCAGGAAGTACTATAATTAAGTATACTAATTATTTTTATTGCTGACTTATGATTTTTCCATTGGCCCTTGGGTTCCTTACCTGTGAATGACTCCATCAAAGTTTCCCTGCAAAGAAGAGAGAAACAGTATGAAGTTCGAGCGCATTGCTAACAATGAATGTGGCACTCTCGGTACGTATAACACCAGAAATAATTACCAAACTGTCACAAAATGGTGACGCGGCTAAACGGATACAATTAACGGACTTCATGTAGATAAACCCGTATCTTACTACCACACAGACCTCTGTAGTACGACAGGAAAATAAGAGGATACAGCCATAGAGCGTTGAGAAAGAAAGTACTAATACTACGTACAACAACGGAAGTTCATGAAAGGAAACGTAACATTGCATTTCCCAGAAAACTTGCCTTCAGCAGTAGTCGTTAGATCAGGTTAAGATTTCCGGAAAATAAGAGAGGTAATTTGTCATGAATAGACCAGAATAAGTTTATGTAGCTGAGATGATAGGCCACGGTCAATGCATTGATCCTCTCAGACGGAAAATGAGACAGCGGTCTCTTGGATACACTAGGCGGCTTTGTACATGCGGATAGATGCTATCGCTTGCTTTGCATGTATTCTCAAGGTTGGATATCGAGGTTCGAAGCTCACCAGCCCGATTAAGCAGGCCTGTGGCAAGGAGAGAATACGCCAATCAAACGCTGGGGCGTCCAAGTCTTCACCACTCACGGTCATTCCCTCGACAGCACTGGATGAGATTAAGTCGCTCGTAGCGAATGTGCCAGACTTGAATGTGAAAGTCTCGAATCTGCTGGTACAACGACTCTTTCGATAACCACTTAGTCGTAGATTGCGTCGCATGTAATAAAGGGTCTATGGTTGCTACTGGTGGCAGTGGCCCTGGATTCAAGTATTTGCTGGTGGTTGATGAATTGTTGGTATTATTGAGGGTAATTAATTGGTTGGAGCCGAGCAGGAGATCCAGAGGTGGATGTGGAGAAGTCTTGGGGAAGACGAGAAGTCATACAACGGTAGCATTCAATTGAGTGCTGATGAGAGGACGTTGGCGAGGCAGATAATGGTGGAGGATGAGCGTCTAATGCTTGGTAGTACATCGCGTAACTCCCGCATCTAGTTGAAGCTACCTTTCATTCTTTGGATTGGCACCAACCGGACGAAGTCGACCACAAATTTAATGAACGCGATAGTGTACAGTATCCTATGAGTGTCTTCAATAATGCAATACTAATCATCCATCCGGCTCCGTTCCAAGCATCGGGTCGTTACCGAAATCATAAAGGCCAGTGAGCAAACTCTCAATTCCGTCCGATACCCCAACATCAGCAATATTCGTAAACCACTGCGCCATATCAATATGCAACGGAGCACCGTACTGACCAACAATTGGAGCAGAATCATCAGGGATCCGCCATCTTTCTTGATGTTTATCGACAATCATGCTCATGGTCTTTGCAGCCAAGGCTTCGAAGATGTCTCGATACGGCGCCGCTTGTTCCCAGCGCTCGGCGAGCACCACCAGAACCATAGTACACGCCGTACAGGTGCTGCTAATTTCGTCCTGTCTTGTCGTCTCCCGGATCTGATGTGACGTCCAGAGACAGTGTAGGTAAGTCAGCCCTGCTAGAAAGAGGATGTGCAATGCGCCCCAGGTGTAGCTCATCGGCTTGCCGATGTAAAGACGTCGATACTCGAAACATATCTCTTGAGCAGCACGGGAGCAGTGCATGAAAACCTCGACCGAGTTGGGTTCAGAGGCCGAGGTATCTGCGGTGAGTTGTCCTCGGTAGAGTAGGAGGACGGAATGGTTGTAGGCTAGATTGAACCAAGCTCTAGAGTCGAACACGGATAATGTTGTATGAGTGGGTGTCTGTGGGGGTGTTGTGTCTCTCCATTGGGTCAATTCGTTTCGCAAATATTCAATCTGCGCAAGCCGAGAAGAGCTATTGCTGTCGTCATGGTCCAAAGAAGAGTACAATGAATTATGAATCTGCGACCAGATCCGCCGTAGTTGGAAAGTGTGGATTGCTGCTGACATGCTGGTTGGTGGCTCAGAGACGGACGTCCTCGGTTCACTCAATACACCCGCCGCTGTGACAAATGCCTCGTCGATATCTAAAGGATACTTAAGCCGCCGCCGTCAGTAAACTTCGAGGTGCTCAGAATATGGAGATCATACCTCAATATCAATTTCCTGATCCGGTATTCCAAAGGGTCTACCGAGGGTCATCGAAGCAGCACGGTCTATGCCATACGCGCACCAGAAGACCCTTTTCCGCATTTCCGTTCTCAGTGGGTCGATAGCTGTGACAAATTTCTTTGCTGACCGATGATAGCCCAACTCGATGCACTGACGCAACGCAAGGCCTGACAAACTCCTGTGCTTCCACTTAGTAGTGACACCAAACCGTGTTGATTCGACTGACCAGACGGAAACCCCCACAGGCGACCTGAGAGAATACATTGTACAGCAAAGCAATGCTTGGATTGATTCGATGCTGTCGAGTTGGATAACGTAATCCATGTACAGCTGAGCTGATGCATAGAAACCCTGAATAATTCCGAGGTTTAGATGGATAAACAGGTACTTTGATAAGTTTGATAGGTTCTTACCTCTGATGTACAGCCATGCATATTATGTGGCAGAACCAGAGCCCCCACCGCATAGACCTGAGAAACGTCAACGGTGATCATGAGAGCTTACACAACCCGCCTACCATATTGACGAAGAAACACATGACATGATTGATCCCTGAGTCCTCCACACCATTCATGATACTATGCTCCCAGCTTTTGAAAGTAGCCTCATGCAAGAAAGGGTACTGCGTATGAACATGCTCAAAATATGCTTTCGTCAACATTTCACCAATGGCGGGACTGGGCAGCTGGCATGGAAATACCGTCTGACTATGCTGGTCGTCGAGCCGGTCTTGACCTTTCGACTTACCGTTGCCATCTTGAGCTCTCAAACGTTGCAACGAAGAATTGATCATGCGGGAAAACGCAAAGGCGGAAGAAGACCCGAAGTATTTGGGCTCGGTTCCTGGTGCGTTCAGAGCCAGCAGGCCGACCTTGGAGGACAACTCATTCACATCCTCCCGCTCATGACTCGATGCCAGGGTGATGGAGGCATTTGAAGCCTCGAAATTTGGCGCTGGATTCTCTTGGGCGTCGGCTTGGGATGGCAGCTCCAAGTGGCTGAAGTGGTCGTTGGCCACTTCCGGGCGGACTTGTTGGAGCATCCCTTCCAGCATGGCGACTCGTTCTTCGAGAGATTGCAAGTAATTCCGAGGAGTTTGCCGCTTGGATGCTGGGTCCTCGACAAGGCATGCTGGTTCCTCATTAACACATACTTCTCCCGACCACTGGCATTGGAGAGGAAGGGCATCTTGCTAACCGCGGCCAAGTCGCTGACAGCTCCCACATGCTGGTATTTGACCATCGCACTGCAAAGGTAAGTTTTGAATTTGCTACGGAAAAGATGCATACTACTACCTTTTGTTTCTTCTCTTTACAGTGAACACAAGCTACCATGGTCCTATCTCCCACTCTTATCCTCTTTGTGCCTCTCCCGGATCCGCTTCTAGAACTCCGTCCTTGTAACATGGTTCAAATTCCAAGAACTGTCCTTTGTGTTGGAAAAGTGGTGTCTTCAGAGTTGAGGATGGTAAAATAGAAGTTTAGGATATGTGTCTCCGGGGATCGAGGATGTCAGAGTCAAGGATTGGCGACAAGAGAAGTGGGGGCTGATAGAGCAAAGAGATACAAGCCCAAACGAGTCGTGTGTTATATTTGATCAATAGAATATATGAAATTGGTATCAGACTGCGACTAGGATATTGAAGCCTACTTTATCTCATTTACCGGTGCAACAGGTCTGCCCGTAGAGAAAAGAGCCTCAATGTTCGCAAAGCACTCCCTCTCAGCATCCCGCGCCGCTCGATTCGTCAAGCCACCAAGATGGGGCTGTATGGTAACCTTATCACTCTCTACAAAATACGGATTGATTTTGGGTTCCGACTCAAAGACATCCAATCCCGCTCTCGTCACCTTGCCACTTTCAAGCGCAGCGATCAGCGCATCCTCATTGACGATTGGGCCACGAGCCGTGTTGACGAAGAAGACGCCGTCTTTCATCTGCGCGAACTCGGCGTGCGAGATCATACCCGTAGTTGCTGCATTCAAGGGCACGCTTACGGATATCACATCCGAGGTTCGAAGTAGATCCTCCAGCGTTGGGCACCAGGTTGCATTATACTCAGCCTCGATCTCTGGCAATTCCCGATGGCGGTTGTGATATTGGACCTTCATGTTAAAAGCTGCAACTTTGCGTGCGTAATGCTTATATCACGTCAGCAGGTAATCCGGTGTGGATTTAAGAGTCACTGACCTTTCCAATGGCACCGAGTCCAATAATACCAACCGTCAAACCACTCGGATCCGTACAAGGAACATGATCGTTTCTCCAAAGCCCGCTCCGAGCCGACTTCTCGGCTCGAGAGGTGTCTCTGCACACAGCCAGCGTGAGAAAAAGCGCCATATCGGCTGTGGGCTCGGAGACGGCATTTCTGGTGTTGCAGAACCAGATTCCATTCTCCGTCATCCACTGTACGGGGAATTCATTGTAGCCGGCCGAGGCCGACACGATGATCTTGCAATCCGGTACTAGAGGCGCAAACAACTCGCCATCGAAGGGCTCAAATGGTGACGTGCCCATCAGGATGACGAATGCACTATACGGCCCGGAGGTCGAAACTGCTTCTGCAATTGCGGGCAGAGCTTCTTTCCTGTTTGTGACGGAGAGGACCTGTAAGTCCTTGTCAGACCAGATTGTACACTACACCAGGGAAAGAGCCGTACATCAAGTTGAAACCTGGACTTGAAGTCTTCCAGAAACTCAGCACCCGCGGCTTTGGGTCGCATCAAAGCCAACACCTTGGGCTTCCCTTGAATGGAGGGCGTCATGGTTACAGAAGCGAAGGTCGAATGCATAGCCAGACCAAACTGCGTGCCCGTCCGCTCACATTAATATGGTCGGAGCAAGCTCGATAACAATGGCATACCTTGTGAGACGCACCGGTGTTTCCCCACCATTCTTGCTCGGAATTGGTCTGACATTGCTCTCGGTCGTGACGGGCTGCGGGCTGACTCCACTGAGCCCGGAAGAATGCGCGGGAGCTGGCCGGGGTATGGCAGCCGATGCACGGGCAAAGTACGGAAACCCCCGAGTTACGGGGGGAAATTCCACTTTCTGTCGACCTTATCGGCCGATTATCAATGCAGGCCCCTCCTGTCTTTGCTAGGACTCTTTCAAACAACAGCAGACTAACAAAGAGCCTCTCGCACCTTGATACACTAGATATGACGCGTCTTTGGAAGGTTGATTGAGAATTCTTATTCGTCACAGTCATCCACGTGGACTGACGCAAATGTATTACTTGTGTAACAAAGAAAAGTCCCATATAGAGTCCGCTAAAAGTCGCTGCAAGTTCGCTCAAAATTCTCAACCGAGGGACTTATGCCTTTTACACGGCGCTGGTGCCAGCCTCCTCAGAAACCTCTCCATTTAACGCATCTCTCTGGTGTCAACATCCCTGGGAACCCATTTCCTCAACGCATACCTCTCCGTTCCCTTTCGTTGCACATTTTCGTCTCTCAACCGCCGCTCAAATTGATCCATTTCCGAATTTCGCACCCACTTCTTCCACAGCATTCTATCAAACCCTCCTTGGCCTCTCCGATGAGTCCAAAAGTTGGTCTGCTGCTTGCGCGGTTTTCCTCGGCCATGGTAACCTACCGGAAAAAAAAGCATCAGATATCTGCTTACACACTAGGGAGCAGAACAGGAGACATACATATTTTCTTTTGGCTGGCCTTCCTCCGCGTGAATTTGGCACACTGCCCGCAATAATTCAAGCCCTTCGGCACCCACGTCCGTAACCGCTGATAAAGCTTCGAGCTGCGGTTGAAGCACTCGCAATGCACACTCCAGGACCGGGTCCGGCACTTCTTGAGCGCGGGGATCGCCTTGCCGGCAGCTTTCCGCATTTCGACGACCTTGTGGTATGTCTTCTCGTGGCACTCCCGCCGATGAAGCATCCGTGCTACATGTATCGATAGCTTCGGGTCTGCCTCGTAAGAGCCACAATACTCCTCATCCTCCTCGTGTTCAAGATGGATGGTGATTTTCTTATTAGTCGGCAGATTATAAAAGTATTTGCTATGTTTCCATAAGCGGCAGGCAGGCAACGCTTTCCAATTGGACATACCTCGTGAGCCGAAGACAAACTTGGTCATTAGGCGAGCATTTATCAAGGATCAGAGATTGAATCTCAGGTGGAAACAAGGTAAAGTAAGTGAATGAAGCCATCGCTAAGTGCGCACTCGTTTGGACGCTTAAACAGAAGTAAGGTATAGACGACAACACACTCTCGTAAACTATCCGCCAAATTGAATTGATCGCGACAGTCAATTGATCTGGTTCTCGAAGCTTTTGGCATCTTCATTTTCGTTGCGCTGAGCGGGTGGTCTATATACGATGGAAGAGCAGATGGCGAACGCGATATAACTAAATATAGCTCGTGCAGAAACGCGCTATCACGGGGTCTGCTAGGCAGCAACCCTTTTGGGAATACTAGCGCCAGGCAACAATCAGGTGACTAGGATCCTAGCGGAATCGAAGGGCTCTAATTCGGGGTATTGCCTAGACATACACCGTCCCTTCACATAGGATCATACGACGACTTGGACTGGGTCGATTGGGTGGATAGATGGGTTCCAAGATGCTCATTCAGAGAAGTTTTAAGTACAAGTGTGCTAAAATATATACAAGGAAGTTGTGGGACACGGATGAGAACCATCGTGTACCTCCCGTGGTACAACTAGGTTACAACATGCAGCCATGGCCCAATCTTTTCGGGCTACGAATCCCAACAGATCTGGGTTTTAGTACCAGAGAGCCTTGTTCCAGATGACGCTCTTGACGTTCGCGAGGTCATCGGCTTGGGTGTACATCGTGGTGTTGAAGACCAACTCGGTGCCAGCGGTAGTGGAGTTGCCGTATTGTGGCCAGTACAGCTTGTCAGCGGTCCACATGGTGTTGGGGTTTCCAGTGAGCACGAAGGACATCAGGTACTTCTGCATAGTGACCTAAGGAGGCATATCAGCATATGCACTTAGAACAAAAGTGTCAACATGAACTTACCGCAACCGTGGCATTGACGGAACTTGAGCCCATTCCTCCACCTGCTCCACCTGCTCCTCCGACCGAGCTGGTCGAGTTGCTGCCGGTTGTCGTTGCAATACTGGGGGCAGCGGAAGAGATGGAAGTAGAGTTGCTAGTGGTCGTCGTAGTAGTGGAGTCCGAAAGAGAGTATGTGCTGTACCCTACATTCAAACTTGATTAGTCTCCTATTCCCTGAGAAAATTGGACAGACATACAGTAGTAGCTCTGGTCCGTTCCGTGGGTGGCCGTGTCGAGAGCAACCATGGCGTTCCATGTCTGGTTCTTCATGGCATTGGTGAGCGCAAAGTTCTTACCCGTTAAGTCAAACGATTGCTTCATGTCGGCGAAACGAAGGCCGGGGCTGGTGTACTCATCCTCGGGGAATGCAGCGAGGGTCTGCTCAACCACGTCATCCGTGATCGCGGGGAAAAAGATTCTCAGGTATGTAGTGACATCGTCCGTGGTGTCGACTCCGCTGTACGCCTGGCTACTCGCCTCGTGTTGCTCGTGCGAAATAACGACCGGGCCAGAAAAGTTGAAGCGTCCGGCGTAGAGTTGGGCCTCATCTGAAATTTACTTGTTAGTGAAGTTCTGGGACACGGGTTGCTTGAGTGAGTGAGTGAGTGAGTGAGTGAGTGAGTGAGTGTGCTTACAGGTATCGCCGACAATGTCGCCGTCAACCCGTGGTTGGTGCTGATAAGTGTAGTTGCTAACAATCTCTGAAGCAGCAGTGGTAAGAGTGTCGAAATCAACGGATCGCATGCAGGTCATGTAGCCTCCCGTGCAGCCCACCGCAGCCGAGACGTTCTGGTAGAAGACCTCAAGCACGAATGAGTATCCTGACTCGACCTGAGGTTAAGCAAGACTTACCTCGGCATGGTGATGGCCAGCACCGGGGACGAAGCCCGGAGACATAATATACGCCCGTTGGAAGAGCTGTGTGAAGCGTCCGGCAAACCGCTAGGGACGTGGTTAGCATCTGGCTGCCGCATGAGAACGTCCTCGGGGCATACGGTCAACTGGAACATCACTTGCGAGCCACCGGCAGAGAAGCCAACAGCCGTGACTTCATCGGGGTTGCCACCAAAATTGCTAATGTACTTGTTCACCCACTCAAACGCGTGGGTGACGTCCCAGATAGCGGCATTGGTCGCACCACCCTCGTGAGCAAACGTAGGGCCGTTGGCTAGTCCTGTGAAGCCCAGGCGGTAGTTGTAGGCCACAAAGACGAAATCAGTGCTCAGGTCAAAGAGGCCCTCGGGGGTGTTCTCCGACTTGCTGCCACTGGTGAACCCTCCACCATAGGTCCAGACCATGACCGGGAGGTTTCTTCCCACACTGTCGGCCGGAGCCCAGATGTCCATGTACAGGCAGTCCTCCTCGGACGCGCAATCGACGTCGGTATCGGCCAGGCCGCCCGAGTTGACCTCAGTCTCCACCGGAGGCCATTGTGGCTTGGCGAAACGCAAGTCTCCTGTGGGGACAGCAGCGAAACGAATGTTCTGGTATTTGACATAGCCAGCCGTTGTGTTTTCCGCGGCGGCAACGATGGTGGAATAGTCCAGGGTGACGGTAGGTAAGGCAGAGCTCGCACTGCTGGTCGTCGCCGGTAGGGCTGAAACCACCGACGCCGCCAACGGCAGCAGAAACGTGGAGTAGTGCATGAGTGGAAAGTTTAACAAGAATCAGAAATATCCGATCAGATAAGCAGAGGATATCAGATTGCTCGGAGGCGACGAGATGTAATGGAGGCAGAGATGAGGAGAACGACATGATGCTGGGGAGGCTTTCTTATACACCAACCCCAACAGCTATCATGATATCCTGCGCCCATCTCGATGGAATTTGTCATGATGGCTCTGAATCTACGTGTACACAGGTTTGTCTTAACGGTAGATGACGACTCCAACGACGGAGTACAGCCAACAAGTCGAGCTTGAGGCCCCGGATTCGGCCAGCACTTGGTGAAGAAGCTTGCCCAAGATGTATAAGAATAGCAAGTTCATCTAAGTTAATCTCGAGCGGAAAAGAAAGGCAGCTGACAGCGGAGGGTTTGCTCAGTCCGTGTCAAGGCCGTGCCATGGACGGTAAGGCTGGAGGTCTGGGGACCATCGGTCGCCTAAGCTAATTTGGCTGAGCAAGTGCGTGACGAGTCTTGGTCTTGGCGACACCCCTTGGTACGGAAATTTGGACCACAGCGCCCGGTTAATAGTCTGCCATAAGGAAACTGCATGGACCGTGGCCTGCGGTCCGCTCCTTGCCCTGCAGCTTCAATTGATGTGCTCTCGCGTTAAGCTTACTTCCCCGGTGCATGTCGTCAGCTTCTACAACTATCCGATAAGTGTGGAAGTGGACAACGTTTCTTGCCGGCAGTTGCGCGCTGTGGAGGGCTAGGACGAGCAAGTATCTACGGAAATCCTGGCCGCTTCGATTCCAAGATGCTTATGCACTGCTATACACTGGAGTGCTGTATAGCTCTCTAATTTCCTGCTGTTGTCTTTACTAACACTCCTCGCCACCGGGACTTATTTCTCGTTATTCTTTCTGTTTTGGAGAGCTTTTGCCAGTAATATACTCGGGGCCGGTCTACAAGGTAGCATCACTTTTCATAGCATTAAAAAGGTGGGCATTAGAAAGTGATAGAGGAGCGGCGGCGCTGGATAATCAGATCCACCTGGAAGAGTGCAGTTCTATCCACCTTAGCTATTGCTGGATCCAAGTTCAACCCCCCCTCTTTTTTCGAAGCTCCCTTGCTTCTAGCCATTCTATAATTGGAAATTATGTCGTTCGAGAGAGAGTGGTCTCACAGGATTCGTTGCTTGGCTCTGATATACAAGTGCAGCTAAAGCTGTATTTTGACACCGGCTCAGAACTTCTATGCCAAGATTTAATGCCTTAGGAAAATTATGGGGTTAGCTGGAATGGTGAGACAAACAAAAGATACCAGAGCATATTCGGGTAAGTTATGTCTATCAATTTGAACCAGCAGACGCAAAAGAAGAGGAGGTTGGAGCCGACTTGCATCATGCTACGTACCATAGTAAGCTGTATAAGCCCTTTAGCTGAATACCACTTGAAGCTATTTCGTGCACTTGCAAGTCTGCTGTGCTTTGCCGATGGATCAGCTGAATGACATTTGAACCAGCTTTAAGTATGGATGCAGATTGCCTAATGAATTTTCGTTGGGCAGATAGAGAGTTTGCGAGACCAGAGGCGATGGATGAAATCTACCCGGGGTAAATGTATGGCGCCGGTAGAAGGAAGCTGGCTGGAAGAGTCGAGTACTGAAGGGAATCATGGAAGCAAGAAGTGGAGAAAGAGTGGAAGGTTGTGGAATATATGGACCGGAAATTCCCTTAGTTACAAGCGTCGGTAAGAGCACGGTAAAGCCAATGGCCCACAACCAAGACGGGATATTCCTCGACGACGGCAGGGAAGGACTTCAAAGACTGGCAAGGGAGCAGGGTATGGAGGCCCTGTAGAAAGTGTGAGACCACTGCTCAATGTTCTCGGGGTGGATCTAACCAACCTCCCTATTCTAGATTACATTATTTTGCTTGCTGGTGAACGCAAGGTATCTTGGCCTCGTCACCAGGCTCTCCTCTTTCTCCAGCTCAACAAATCTTACATGAAACAAACGAAATCTGGAAAGAAAAGTACCACTTTAGTACAGTCTTTCTTTGAACATGACCATCTATAGCTTGCCTCGCAGCAAGTTCGAGATCATCTCTCGGCCAGTCACCCAAGTAGTTCTCCACAAGGTTGGGAAATCCAGCGTGCTGGTGAAGGTGTCTGCATATCCAAAGCCCAGCATGGGAGGAATCCATCCTCTAGCGTATTCGAGCGCAAAGCATGCTTCGTCCATCTTATACTGCTTGACGGTGCCGCGGCGCAGGTGGTGGACACTGCCTTGAGGGTACACTTCTGGTTCGTAGGAGCCAGGGGTATAGGCAAGCTGGGTACCGGCAAGAATATGGAAGTAGTCATCCGCTGTATGTCTGCCAGTGTGTCCCTCCGTGCCAATGGCAGTTCCGAAGATAATCAAGTACTCCGTGATACCTAGAAAGTAGCGGTCAGTCAAGTGAAAACTGGCTTCCCAATGCCGCAGCTTCCCCAATCCAAAGTGCAGCACGAGAGAGGTTTAGGGAGGCACATACTAGCATGAATGATATACATAGCACCCATTGCTCCGCCAGCATTGTTGAAGATCCACTCCTCGTCCAGATTGACATATCCACCGGGAAGCTTCTCGCTCAATTCACCCACAATATAGCTCACCACAGCTCGGGTATCGTTGCCATGTGCACCGATCGCGCGGAGGGACAAGTCGTGCAATTGCGGTGGCGAGAAGATATAGAACTGCTCGAGTCTCGCATCGAGGTAGAGGTAAATGGGGGTCAAGACAGCGAAGACCAAAACGAGAACGCTGAGCGTGGTGAACCAGCAGCCACGCTTCTTCGCCGGCTTAGGAGTTGATCCCCCACGGGGCTTGTGGGAAGGCATCGTGCAAGTGGTCTGAGTCGAACGGCGAAGAAGGGTGGTGGAGACGAAGCTACACAGAATAAGACGGTCCCGAAGTCAACACAAGGAGAAATTTAAAGCTCGACACGGCAATCACGTGGGCCTGCGGCATCCGGGTTGTTGGGTTCCGGGTCGAACCATCGGACGGTCGGTACGTTGATCCCAGCTAGCGCATTCCCTGTCCTACAAGGTGCTGTCAGGTACTGTAATTTAATTTTATACCTAAGGGTCCTCGACAATATGTTGGAAATGGTTATCAACCATTCAACCTGCAGCGCTTGCGTCAAAATAGTTAGCTGGCCTCTATACAAACTCATACATTTATGATCACAATCATTCGGCCCACAAGGCTTCGAAAGTTAAAAACTCGACAAGCATAAAGAGCATTACTTGCTGGATATCTTTCGTATATACACTATAAGTATTAGTCCTGGACATAGCCGTCTATTGTTATTGACAGAAACGTGGCCGACTTGTCAAACCAGCCAACTGTATCGATGCAAGTGTGCCTGCCTGCACTTGCTTAACATCAAAAGCGCATCATTCGGGGCCCCGGAATATCAAGCCAATTCTACCAGATTGATGACTTCAATATTATCATCGTCGCACCAAGAGTAAAGCTCCTTTCCAACGGGATAGTAGGTGGACCCATTCACGATATCTTCCTTCTTCATGCCGGCAGATAAGTATAATTGGTTCAGAACGCCCTGCTCAAGCGTCACCATCCTTCCAATGGTAGTGGCATGCACAAACAGCCGGTCTGCAAGCTTTAGGTTGCCGACCAGCCCCGTGTTGATAATTCCGGGTGAACAGTCACTGATTTGATACTTGGATACCTCCTCGCTAGTTCTTTTGCGTAGATCACGTTGGCTAGCTTGCTCTGCCCATAGCGCACCCACTGACCAAAGAGGGAATCCTGGGTCGTGTTCAAGGTCTCAAAGTCGATGCCTTTCTTTGGGTGCATTGTCCATCCTTCCGATGTATTTATGACAATTCGAACATCGGAATCAGGCCCTTCTGCAGTCTTGAGGAGGACTGGAAGCAGTTGCTTGATCAGCGCCGCATGTCCAAGATGATTGGTCGCGAATTGGATTTCCCAACCATCTTGGCTGAGCAGGGGTGGTGCTGCCATGATGCCGGCGTTGCACATGAGAATGTCGAGGCGATCATGTTTGAACTGTTGAGCGACAGCATTGACGGAGGCCACGGAGGCCAGATCGAAATCGACAAAGCTAAGCTGTGCTTCGGGAAGATCCTTCTTGATAGAAGCTATGAGTTCTCAGCCGCCGCTGTGTTGCGGCCGCTGAAGTAAACGTGGGCTGGCTCATGTTTTGCCAGTGCAATGACCGAAGCACGGCCAAGCCCCGCGGTACCTGCATGTCTTTTAGCCGCTTATACTTCATTTCCATTGCTGTTCGAAAAGGGTCTCTTACCTCCGACTATATAGATAACCTTACCCTTGAGCGAGGGAATATCAGTGTCCGGATCGAATTTGAATTTTGCTGTCATTTGATTGGCGCGTAGCAGAGCTTTGCAAAGTGGATTGTGGGTACAGATTCTCGACGGTTGTAGCTGGGAAGGAGTATATCTCTGGTTGCAGGATAGAATTGCTTGAGGTTCATCGACGAGTCAATAGGTGGAAGCGACGGACGGAAGAATGTCTGGGGGCGGCTACGTATACTAAGTGCTGCCTCTACTTCTACCTCCCCGTCCTCGCTTAATTTAGTGTGCGGACTTCGCGACTTTACCATCACCGCAGTTAAGTTTCATATTAGCACTGTCACCCTTCTATTTCCATTGGTCAGTCCTGTGTATTTTCAATTCAAAGATCTAGTCAGGGAAAGCATATAACTACATCAAGGCAAAGATTCGATCCACATGCGTCTTAGCTTTATACTACGCCTAAGATAGCCATTCTGCCCATGCCAATCGCTCCCGATGCTTTCGGCAGCTTGCGTTACTAGTAACTTTGCTGCAAGCGTATGCAAGTTGCCAACGGTCGTAACGTTCCACCACAAATTCAAGGGTCTTTGCTAGTAAAGTATAATTGTTTGATAGGCTTGGGTTCAGTCGACTTTATGAGACCCATTAAGACAATGCCACTTATTGTAATGCACCTGCATTAGGACCATGTCTAGTCACTCGAAATGCGTCACTGGTCTTGCTCTTAAATTGCTCGCCTACCCTAACCGTAACTCTCGAGCTCTTCTACAGCCAGTGGCTTGGGTCAATGCTTTGGCTTTTTGGTAGCCATCAACACTGAAGAACCATCATCGATAAGCACAAAGAGCCGGCGCAAAGTTCTCATATGCGTTCAACTAGTCAGTCGCTTGGGTCAATAATATTACTTCTCAGTGGTCCCAGTCACATCTTGACTGAAATTGAGTAAACATCTAATTGCAGGGAAAGGCCAGAGAAAACCCAATTGATCTTGCAGTGTATCTATGATCCCAATCAATTCGTGTATATTTATGTCTGAACTTTTGACCGCATCTACCCATAACCTGCAATCTATTCAAATCGCGAAATTATCTTCCCTCTAAACCTTGATGTTATTTTCATGCAGCAACACCGAGATAGGTAAGATGCTTTGCAACACCTAAGTTCATCCAAAATTCCATCTCGGCGTCGTCCTTGACCCAAATCCATCCCATCATCCCCGCAGAATTCGTATGTCCCTTGCCATCAAGGCTTGCATGCGTACGGGGGATAACCGCCATCCATCTTTTGACCAGGATGAGGTTATAGTCCAAAGCACGATCTTTCGGCTTGCACGCTGTGTTCATAGCCGTCATGAGCTGCTCATACTTGCTCTTCAGGGGTGAGACGGTGATACCAGCTTCCAACCCTATGCTGAAGTTCTTATACGGAACTTTGGTATCCGACATCACGTCGTCTAATTTCGGGACGAAAAATCACCATCAGCCTCCAAACTTATGATTCAAGCATACACGTGCAGAGCAGCAGGAGCATCCGCCGAACTCGCTCGAACTCACCGAGCGACAAAGTCAAAGCATCCGGGAACATAACCCCCATCTCTGGTCTAGGAAACATGTGAAAGTGTTTGTGACCTTGGCTCGCACCGGCATCAGCGCCACAATTAAAGATAACCATGTTCTTCTCCTGATCAGACGCCGAGAAGAGCGACCTGATAGCCTTAAGGTCGGCGTCCGTCAGGCCATCTCTCTGAGGTTGGTAGTCGTTGGTATGCAACAGATACATGGGGCGGGTGGTACAGTATTTATTGAAGATGAGGGTATGCTCCGGCCCTACCGGGCCGAGGACGAAGTCAGGATCGGGGTCGATGAAGGGACTTCGCTTTTTCGCTTGAGCCGGTGCTTGCTCAGCCTCGGAGAGGATGGGCTTTTTGGTGGTGGAGGGTGAGATAAGGAACTGAACCTGGGTTCCATCATATTGAATCAGTCACATCACAAAATTGCACAGATGCGATACGTACCCTAAAGTCTCCATCCTCGAAGCTTTTGTATGTCGGTTCTTCATAGAAAATCTCGCCTTGTGCAATAAGTTGGTCGAATTTGGCCAGCCCTTCTATTTCAATGCTTTTCGGGAGCTCGAATAGAGCGTCCAGTGGATTTACCGCCATGATGAATCACGAGGGGCTCGTGGATGTGAATGCCTTGCGGGTAATTAGTCCATGTAGTAGTTCTGAGGTGGGATACTCTGTCCTGACCGCCCTTTCTCCTTAGCGAGCTTACTGTACGATAAAAGCAAGGGTTGCGTGGTTGGACGGCTCAGTAAATGTCGGCCTTTATGCATCGCCATCCAGCTACAGGCAAAGAAAACCCAAAAGACAATTCCATAACAGATGTTGAACATGTTCTCTTCTTCTATTCTAAATGCAGAGGATCTATGATACATGAACCAAGCATTCCCGCCATGCAATCACCATGCAACCACTATGCAACCTGTGAAAATGAGACTCGAACAAAATTGGCTGCCCAAACGCTAAAATGTACAGCAACCTCAACTCCAGTAGAAGCAATAAGGGTTCAATTCTTAGTCAAAAACATCACAAATGTCACGTCAAGAAACGCATGTGCCGACTATCTAATCCAGTAAACTCCGGTCTTCAGGCTTGGGCGCTGGAGGTGCTTGGATTTGCCGTCTAGCTGGTTGAGCCATGGCATAACTTCCAGCTTTGGTCATCATTTTAGTAAAATAATTCGCGACGAGCATCTCGCTAGTGAAATGATTAGTATGGCGCTGATATAAGTTGACCTGCAGACAAAAACTTACGTGTAATAGCTGTGTTCCGCATTGTGTTCCTTCACTAAATTGTGTGCAAGTTCGTGTGCGATGACAATCCACCAATAGCTGGCAGCTTCCATTCTGCCTTCCTTGATCTGGTTGTCAGCTTCAAGTTTCTTCTGATGTAATTGACTGAAGAATCTGAAGTTGCAGAAAATACTGCCGTTGCTATTGAAGGCAATGGTACCGCCCTCCTGATCGTAGAAGATATGGAGTGACTTTCGTGGCAATGCATACACATCGCCTACCTCATGAAGAAGGATGGCAAATGAGTTCAACGCAAGTAAGTTCTCAGTCAAGAACTCAGATGGCGCAGACAGGCCTTTAGAGACGAAGATTCTGGTGCCGTTGGAAGCCTCGGCTAGGTAGGTAATATTCTGGGATGGAGTAGAGTCACAATATGTTGCTTGCTCTTTAACCTTCTGCTGCGTAGGCGGAGAAAACAAGGTAGATGAATCGTGCGCTCGAGATGATTGAATAGCGTTCAGGAGATTTTGCTGCACAGCGTGTGGTGAAGAAACCTTTTCTACACCGCCTTGCTTTGGCTTGTCAACAGCAGTATCTTCATATGGTGGTGGATGGTCTTCATGAGATGGACCGGTACCGCCACCAAGGAAATTCTGCAACTGCTGTTGGGCTTCTCCACTACTGAAGCGCTCTTTGAGGCCGGAGAGAAGCCCACGGTTACGCTTCGGGGCTGGTGAAGTTGGAGGAGAATCGGCTCCAAAAGCTCCTGGCATGGCCGGTTCTTTTGGCCTAGGGAGCTCTTCCTTCGCAGCTGCCGGAACCATCTGGCTCTCTTTTTTCCACGCCTCTTCTTGTTCCTTTAGATGTCTCTGCTCCTCCTCCATTTGTTTCCGACGTTGCTCTTCTGCAACACGCTGCTCTGCAGCCTTTTGACGCAAGATACGTTCAACGTTATAACCACGAGCTCGAAGCTGGATCAAGTTGAGAGTCAGAAGGGTCTCAAATGATAAGAGCGCTTGTTGCGTTGGCCGAAGCAGCAGTATCTTGCAGACTGCTTGACTGACTTGGTAGGTGTCAACTCCTTCTGCTGAAATGTAAAGAATGCAACCTTTTTGCCTATCATATGAGGTGGCAGCGGATCTATTTTCCTTGTGCGTAACGCTTCGACCGCGCAGAGACCGGCGAAGGGAAATCGCGGTCACGGCTTCGACCTTCAGATTTTTCTCTAACCATTTACCGTCGTAGCGAATAAGATTTGGTGGTAGTTCGTGGAGGAAGAGCTTTGATCGCTCAAGAATCTGATTTTGCAAAACCGTAGCTTGCTTCTGCTTGTTGCTTGGGGCTCCAATACGCAAGTCTTCTTCCACAAGATTCCCTAGTGCCGAAGAACCAAGAGCAAGATAGAAGTCTTCCAGGGTCTCCTCTTCTGGCGCACAGACTAGTTTGTCTTTGAAGAGTCGAAATGCGCCATAGTCATCAACCTGTTATAGTTAGCGATTGATATATCACCCTGCAGCGGACGAACATACCACAATGATATTATTAGGGTACTCAAGTTGATATGTTTTGATTGGTGCTTCTTCTTCTTCAACTTCTTCGTCTTCAAGTCCGACCTTCTCTGAAGAGGGTTGTTTTGGCGCCGAGATCTGCTTCCAAGCAATGAGACACTTCGAGGTCTTCAACTGGTTCCACAGCTGCTTGTCCTTCCTGATGATTGATGCATCATCCGCAAGAGTCCTCAACACGTGAATGTATTTCTCAGGTGTAGCGAGAATTCCGAGCAGCCTAGCAGGTTCTCGAGCAACAAGCGCAGCGATTTCTAATTTGGTAGGCTCATTCTTGGATCCGCACGTGGTCAAAAATGCGTTTGCTTCCATTCCAAAATCGACGAAATCAAAGATGTCTCCATATGTTGAAGAATTCCCAAGATAGCACTGGCGAGGTGTAAGAAGCCTGACCTCTTTGGAACTTTCGTCCTTTGGCTTAACAGGAACAATCTGACTGTCGCTAAGCTTTTTGGAGAAAGTTGGCCCAATCTCTCCCAGTCTGCTTGAGAAGTAGGTGTATAATGGGATTGCATCTCGTCGTGACTGCGGTGGCTTATCAATAAGTCTATTGATGCATTCCTTTATATAGGGATTTGGGCGAACGCCAAATTTCTAAGACGATAATTAGCAGGTTGGATAAATGTATATATGTATCAACTTACGTCAGCGTGCAAATGCAAGTCTTTCTTCAGTATATCGAATCCAAGAATAGCACACTTTTCGTTGGTGAAGCATTCGACTGGGGATACCAAGCGAGTTCCGTCTCCCTCAAGTGGTAGAAAACGGGCTGCGATTGTGCCAATGGGGAAGGATGCGTAGCCATTGTTATGGTGATTGCCTATATAGTATGTTGTAGCCTTTTGCCGCAGATCCGCATTATCAGATGCCATCAAGGCTACAAGCTCTTGCACTGATGGCCAAGCTCTGAGGCCAAGGAGGGATAGAAATCGGCCTTCTGCGCTACTGGCACGATAACTTCCAGGAGGACCTGGCCACTGAAGTATGGGCAGCCCTAGATCACGAAGCTCTGACTTTGGTTCGAAGAGCTCCGAAACTTGGAAAAGCTTAGAAGTACCTTGCATTGATTCGGCGCCCTTTGGGCCAGCTTCAGCAGGACAGATTCTAGATCCCGTCAGTCGCTTCATATCCTCAACAGGAATCTCGTCCCTGACTGAGGTGAGATATTTTATTAGTTCCATATGCCCATTACGCTTGTTGACAGGCATCTCGCTCTGCTCTATTCCGTCCCCGGAAACCAGCAGGCGGCTGAAAATGGTCTCCAGATCGACTGTTTTCCGTACTCCGATAGCAGAAAAGAACTTTTCCTTTACTCCTTGACACCCTGTAACGATAGGCAAATCATCGAAAAGCTTGACGCTTGCGAAGAAAGCCTCGCCAGGCTTCTTCATGCCAAATTTGGTGGGAATAATTGTGATCGGTTTGAACAAGCTCTGTACTGTAGCCTTGGATGGCTGACTCATGCTATCCCACTGCTTTGAAACAATCAACAACACTTGAGCTGCAAATTTGGGTGACTTTGTTAAGTTGAGGTCGTCAGGATTGCTCGAGGCTGATTCGATCAAGAAACGTAGCCAAGGGACGATATCAAGTGATTCCCAGCCCAACGCATAGAGCTCGTCAACAGTTGAACCTCGTGTGAACTGGAAAGGAATTGTGGTAGGTGGTATAGGCACGTCTGCCGGTATCTTGGAAACTTGGAGAAAGTTTTTCACGGTCCCAAGTGTTATAATACCGCCTTTGCCTGGTCCTTCTTCAATTGTCGCAACCGTCACATCGAGTAAGGAGTGTAGGGTGTTCACATCCATCTCGCCCTTCACAGCTTTGCGGCCAGCCCAACCAATGAATTGGATAAGTTGAGCCTGGTCCAGAGCTTTGGCTTCCAGCTCTTGCTTGACGTCACCGACTGTTATCTCAGTCAAAAGGCCCCAATCCTTAAGTTTGTTCACAAAGGTGACGTCTGTCAACTCCTTTGGCACGACAGGAATACCTTCAACAAAACCACTCAAGTCGTCGATAGCTAGTCGTACTTTGGTTGTAGGTAAAACGCCACGGCTGCTATACATTTCTATGGATGGCTTCTTATACGCAGTCCAGAAGGCTTCTTCGATAATTTGTGAAACTTGTGAGCTCGGTGTGGATTCATCAAAGGTAAAGGTCTTTAGTGTATGTAGCGCTTCTGGCATAAATTGTGCAATCTCTTCTTTGGAGACCTTGGTACCACGGCCAGCTTGCTCTGCAGCCCGGATGATCTTTGCAGAAAGATCTGACATCTCATTGGCAAAAGCCAGGCGTGAAATGATGCCTGCAACTCGAAGCATTTCGATATTCCAAGTCCTGACCCATCGCGCATTCAGATCAATAGACTCTCGCTCAACGGTGGGAATGACGGATGGTGCAGACAAATGGAGGCCCGCGCCTGTGGTTTGGTGGGTTGGAAAACCAATGAAAATACGACCGCCGGGTTTCTTGCTCGGTAGCACCGACGCGAATATATTGACGCCTTTCGCTACTGCATTTGCCTTCGTTGATGCTTCAGTCTCGTCATATGAGGATGTGAGAATGGATAACTTGGTGGTTTTGGGGGGAGGCTTCTTTGTTGCACGTTCAAGCTCTGCAGCTACAGATGTCTTTATAGCAGTTTTTACTTGAGCAGTTGTCACTCGGAGGAATACGTTTGCTGTGGTTATTGTCGTTAAATCCTCAAGAATGATCTCTTGCATAGCCTTTTCCTCTTTCAATGCTTTGCTCTTTTGCTGGGATTGGGCGGTGCTAGTCAACCTGGAGAAGAAAGATCGTAAGGAAGGGATTTCAGTTGAATTACCGTAAGCTCCCTCTGCGTTCCCAGACTTTGCCACTGCTGCTGAGGGTTTCCACCCCACAACATTCATGAAAGCTGCATCCATCTGCACGCTTTCTCGGTCAAGACTCTGTACAGCCATCCAACCTTCCTTTGTCCTGGTCTCGACATCCTTTGCAATCGGAACTTGTATACTTGGGGCGACTTTCTTTTGTAGCGATATGATCTTCCAATCATCCACCCATAATTCGAGATTTTGTAATGCCACAAATGTTAGACTCGTTGCTAAGAACTGAGCTATTGAAAGAAGATTTGGCATGGGAGTGGTGGTATTTCGATAGTCCAGAACGAAGCTGGTATTCGGATTTGCCTCTGCAGGAGGCAGCTGAAGCCTTTTGGTGAATAGCGAATTGCCTTTCCAGTAAAAGGCCATGGCTTCGTTCCCTGAGCTGACAAAAGGGTCCTCGCAATCTGCGAAAACACTGTAGAATCCAACACCAAATGCTCCGATTTTGGTTTCATCGGGGTTGCCTTCAGCAATTCTTTTCAGCCGTGCCCAATCATTGGTCCCGAACGCCTGACCATTATTGGTGACCACAAGTCTCTTCAACGTGTGGTGTAATAGCACATGCTTCAGGATTTCCGACTGATTCGTAGTATTTGGTACGGGTATCTGCGCAGAAGGAAGAGTCTCAAACTTGATTGTGACGGTTGTCGCCTGAGCATCAGCGGCATTTTGGATTAACTCTCGCAGAGTCGTCCACTCGCCGGAATATCGAGCAAGAACTTTGTCAATAAGAGCTCGAGTATTGACCGTGACGGCCTCTTCATCGTCGCCATTCTCTAGAGCTGCTGCTCTGAGCTTCGAGAAATCCATAGTTGTGGCGACGCCTCCGTCTCACCTCACCCGCCGCGACCTGGAACGACCTTAGCCAGAACGTAGCAACCCAAGCCCAGATAATTCTATATCATGATACAGTTGTATTCAATGTGTTCGTGATATACACTTAGGTATTTGCGACGAGGTTGTGGAGGCTCGGAGGGACCCTCGAGTGTTATGAACTGCGGACTCGGGAAGGCTGAGTGGAAGGCTGCGCGTCTTCGAAAGTGATGTTGCCAGAAGATGGTGGAACTATCTTTACGCTAAGCCGATATTCGGTTCTGACCCAGCAGAGCGGCAAGTCGTCTGACTAACTGGAGCAACGACAGGCCGAGACACTTATGAGGCAAAAGACCCTGATGAGGATGCTGCTGATGATAACACAAGTTCGGGTTCAGGTTCAGGTACGGGATGTGCCCGAGCCCACCAAACAACAGGGATAGTGAGTCGAGAGTGCAGTGCTTACCTTATGCATCGGTATTATGGAATAAATCCGGGGAGTAGTACTTCCGTACCGAAGCCGCCACTGCAGTAACCTCCAGACCGTCGTAGCAAGGCGAACATCGCTAGCAGTTTTATCAAGTTATCTGCTGACGTTTAAAAGCATTGAGTGCTGTGGTCGAGTGGGTTGAGATGGTTTTGCAGTAAGAATGCCAGAGGCCTAAGCTTAGGTTTCCTTGTAAGCATCAGCAAATCCGAGCTCGAAAGTAAACTTTGCTCTCACAATTTCTCCTTCATACCAAGGGTTATTCATCTAGTATAGCAAGGCACGAGATATATATATGACACAGTCGGTTCGATATACCGACGATCATTGCTGGTTCCCTAGCTATTTGCTGCTGTATCCCTAAAATATGAATATAGTGGAGCTGTCTTATCATTCAGATGGAATCAACGGACTACCGTGCTTAGGGTGCAAGTGATTAAGACTTCTAAGCTGAATGGATGCTTCTGCTCACTACGTCGACTGTAGACTCAGTCAACAAATAATCCTCGCTTACTAGAATCGCCAAAGTTCTTTCACTACAGGAAATAGATTCGGATAAACTTCTTTTCCGCTCATTGTTTATATCAGAATGAAATGCTACATCACAGCTACGAGCGTTTTGGAGAAGTCGTATTTAAAGATGCACTTTTTAAACCTTAGAAATTACAATGAGTCTCGGAGTGTTTACGTCTTTGAAAGTGCTAGTACCTTTGGATCCTTGCTATGTTTATCATGCTGTTATGTATATGTGTAAAGGAAGTAGGGAGGTCTCAAAGGGAAGAAAGAAAACAAATTAACGTAGAATAAAACAGAATAGAGCTAAGCTGTACGTTATTCAAACAACCCGAAGACAGCGAGATATTCCATAGGGGCTAAGAAATGACATTCACTTGATACATGCCTCTAAGTTACAAAACCAAAAGTGCTTCCGCTCCAGAGAGACGAAAAAGACATGGACAGTTTGATTTCACAACGAAGGGGGTTGGAATTGAGGCTATGTTACTTCAAATTCTGATCTTTTTTAGTTGCTCTCTGCTGATACTATAATACTATAATCAGCTATTCTACGGATCGGTGACGTGACCAAGAGAAGGAAGTGAAAAACAAGATGACAACTTTGCAACTGGGATAGAGTAAAACTAGGCGATATCTATCGGCGCCTATTATAGAAAAATAAATCAGTCACATTCCAAAGGCTAGCCAGCTCCTTCGTATCCAGAGTTTAGGAAGTGAAAACACGAGGTCGTTGATTGGTGCATATTTGACACGTGATGCGGTGATTGCGGAAGCTAGCACAAAAATAATCTCGAAAAAGTTCCCAGGTAATCGCAGCGGGCCTTAGTATTTCTTCATTCTTTCGCAAGGAACAACACGCAACACCTACCAGCCACAAGACGTGCGTAACGGAGTGTATCTCACCCATTATCGAGAAAGCGATAACTCAACCAGTGCGATATTCATACCCGGCTTTACCATGTCTTCAGACGAAATCGTCTGGCAGGTGATAAACCAGCAGTTCTGCTCTTTCAAACTCAAGTATGTTCACCAATTCCAGGTTCTTTATTAGACACAAACTGACCGGCCTAGGACCACCAAGGAGAAGAACTTCTGCCGTAATGAATACAATGTGACGGGTCTCTGCAATCGCCAATCCTGCCCACTTGCCAACTCTCGCTATGCCACGGTGCGCGCACACCCAGGCTCCGGAACGCTGTATCTGTACATGAAGACGATCGAACGAGCGCATACGCCAGCCAAGCTCTGGGAACGAATCAAGCTGAGCCAGAACTATGCGAAAGCTCTGGAGCAGGTCGATGACCGATTGATCTACTGGCCCAAATTCTTGGTGCACAAGTGCAAGCAGAGATTGACACGTTTAACACAGGTGGGCATTCGGATGAGGAGATTGGCAGCTGAGGAAGAGCGATTGGGCGAAAAGCTTGTTCCCAAAATGGCACCTAAGGTTAGGAGGAGAGAAGAAACCAGAGAGAGGAAGGCAGAGGCTGCTGCAAAGGTTGAGAGGGCTATTGAGAGAGAATTAATTGAGCGATTGAGAAGTGGCGCCTATGGAGATCAGCCACTGAACGTCAGTGAGTCGATCTGGAAGAAGGTTCTGAAGGGTTTGGAGCGAGGTGGAGAAGGAACCAGAGACGAGGATCTGGATGAGGGTATTGAAGAGGATGAGATGGAAGAGGAATTCGAGGATGAAGAGGGCGTTGGTGAGGTTGAATATGTCAGTGATCTCGGAGAGGACGAGGAGGACTTGGGTGATCTTGAGGACTGGCTGGGCAGTGAGAAGGAGGAGGTTACAGATGAGGATGATGAGGATGATAGTGATACTGGAAGCAGTGAGGATGAGAAGAAGGATGCACCAGGCAGCAAGCGGAAGAAGGGCCCTGTCACCAAGGCGAAGCCAAAGAAGTTCCCAAGGATGGAAATTGAATACGAGGAGGAAATGGAACAAGCCCCAAGACAATTGGCTTCCTGAGTCCTGTAGGACGGGTATTGTTGGCGTTGGTGTCTGCTTTCTTAGGAGTTTCTGGGAATAATCTGGTTTCGGGCATTGAGCGCGTGAACAGCTTGCGACAAAAGAATTGAAGGGAAAAACTGCACGCGCGCGAACGAGGCTTTGATGAGGTCTCCAGAATGACCATGCTAGAAACTGCTTGTTCCTCCTGCAATCCTGGCGTGAAATCATGGGTGATTTGACCGGCAGCCATTAACATTCCAGGGCCACGAGGTGGGGGTGGTGGAAGCCCAAGCTCGGCTGAACCCACAGGGCCGCAAAGCAAATTCCGATGCCCAAGCCAAGCCAGACGTGGGGTCGGTGCTCTCTCTTTGAGACGGAAGCGGACATGGTACGAAACATGAATTCCTCAACGGCGACAATGCAGCAGCGGCCTCTACACATGCACTAGAAGAAACAGATCTACAAAACACCTAGCAAGTCCTACGCCGCCCCCTCCCGTACAACCAAGACCACTCCTCTTCTCTATCCTACGAAAACCGACCCGAGCAAGACCATCCAAGGCATCAAGCAGCACCCGGTAACCTGCCTGACCTTCGTAGCTACAAGAGCCCGAAAGAGGACGACAACAACCAACCATCACGAGCCTGCCACCCAGGCTCCCAATCCCACCAGGAGCAGACCGCGGACCGCAGACCGCGACCATGACATCCTACCTCTCCTCCCTCCTCACAACCACCACCTCGCGGGTGGCTTCGATCCGCCAGAACCTGCTCGCGAGCGAAGACGACGGTCCCACCGAAGACGACACCCATCTCTGCCGCGTGCTGCGAGCATACTACACAGAAAAGGGGCGACAGTTCCCAGCCTGGCTCCCACCCGACCCCAAGGCACCCGCACCCGTCGCCGCAGCGCCCGTGATGAGCCAGTCCAGCATAGGATCGCGATATGGCGGAGCCAACATGCAAGCGGTGCCCGGAGGAGCAGCAGCCGGACCCGGCAGTGGGCTGAGCAGTTTATGGAATAAGAGCGAAGCTGGGGTCCCGAATGCCGGAGGAGGCAGCTTGCGCGCTGGGCGAGCACAAGCAGCAGCAGCTGGTGGCCTGTCCCCATACCAGCGTGAGGCGGTGCAGGCGCGCCCGCTGCCCAGTCAGAGAGAAGGCAGCTATCAATCTGCGAGTCCGTTTGCTGGACGAGATAGTCCCGCTGCGGGCAGTGCGAGCAATCGCTTGAAGGATCGCTTCCGCTCGGGGGCGAGGAGCGCAAGTCCTGCTTCAGGCATGTCGGGTCCGAGAGGGGGAAGTTATGATACTGCTTCGAGTGGCGCTTATGACAGCAGGTATGTATACGTTTGGTCTACCGCGGGGGCGGGATTGGGGGATCGGTGGGCTAATCTACTCTTGCTGCAGCTACGAAGATTCATTCATGCCTCGAGATAGCGGCGCTGGCGGTGGTGGTGGCTATTCCGCACCACCTCGAGTGGCTGCGGGACTACCGAGTGGGCCACGAGCTGGTAGAGGACCTGGACTGCCATCTGGACCGAGGGGAATGAGATGAGGGATTTCAGAGACGGAGGAGCCGGTCGGAGGGGGGTCTATTTTTTCTCTTTCGCGGTACGTTGCGGGTGCTGCGGTCGTCGCGTGGTATGCATTGCGAGGCGTTTCGAGGAGTTTGGCAACGGACTTGTCAGGTTGGGTGATTTTACGCCGGAATGTTCCTCTCGGAGAATTGGCCATGTTGAATTTTAAGGGCTCTAGTATGAAATAAGAAAAGATACCTTTATATCGTGTTCCATACTGGTATGTGCAGTGCCCAATATATATACAGACGGTGATCGGGGGGTTATCCCAAGGTACCAACCATAACACTATATACAAAGCCTTCAAAAACTTTCTCAGGCTCTACTCAAACGACCAAATCAACTCCCACTGCACTTTTCTCTCCTGACGAACCGTAGCGGAATCCCCTTCCCTTTCAGTTGCACCGTAATGACCAATGTCAAATCCGTTCTCAAGACCCTCCAAGCGTCATCCACAGCCGCGATTCTTCTCCCCTCCGTCTCGCCCTCTCCCTCTATCTCGCCCGGAGCAATACTCGGACATAACTCCACGCTGTACTGTGAGAGTATGACCGCCAAGCAGGCCAGGATTTCGACCTGCGCGAATCGTCGTCCGAGACATGCTCGTTGGCCATCCGAGAAAGGGATATACGATCCTTTCGGGGGCGTGTATAGTGATTCGGTCGAGCCAGGCGAGGAAGGTGATGAAGGTGATGCTATCCAGCGATCTGGGCGGAAGGATGCAAGGTCTTCCCGCTGTGCTTCTTGTGAGGCTTTGCCATTTGATGTTTTGTTGCTATGGTCTCCGTTGGAAACGGAAGATCGCGGCCAGAATTTGGGGTTCTGATGTACAGACGGAATGCATAGCCGGATCATTGTCCCGCCTGGGATTTGCACCTCGCGTTCGTCCACTACTAAAGTTTGTGCAAATGAGGCAGGATTGACCATTTTGGGCACCGTGATGGTAGGCGGGATCAGACGTAGCTCTTCATTCAAGACAGCGCCCAACATGGAGTTTAACATTTTTGGCAAGTCGTGCTCGTAGTTCCAGAGCGAAGGGTCACCTAGTCTGGAGCTTAATATTTCCGCAAGCGAGTCTTGGACAGTACGCTGAATGTCCGGATGCATAGCGAGAAGAAGGAGGCTGAAGTGGATGCTGGAGGCAGATGTTTCGTGGCCTGCAAATATGAGGACGAACAAATTGCCAAGAAGCTCTGGAGGTGAGAGTATTGGTTGAGATGCATCTAGGATGGGTCAGCATAGATTCAAACAAATAGTCTTGCACCTGGGGATTATTGCAGCATCTTCCAAGCTGAAATGATCCATCTACCTTACTTACTCTCTTCTTGCCCTTTGACAAGCTGGCCAATAATATCTACCGTAGAGGACGTTGACTGAGAAGATCCTACTTCAGCTTCTTTCTCTGCAAAGATCTCATCCATATAAGCTGCCCATTCGTAATATGCTTTGTAGGCCTTCCTCCATTTAGAAAAGGGTGCCAGCTCTGTATGGCCGATGTAGTTAGCTCTCCAAACGACCAAGTATATTGTAGGATGTCCTACTTAAGATCCACTTTGGTAGCACCATAACGTAGAATACGTTCGTCAGAAGATAATGCAAAGAGTAACTAAAACTCATCCTGTGGCCCTCACCAAGCTTTGATACCCCGTCCTCAACCTCACTCGGCCACTTCATCTTCCGCCCAAGACCAGCTTTACTAATCACGTTCAGGCTCAAGATCTTGGTGTCATTACCCACTCTTCTGACTATACTCTTGCTGTCCCAACCCTTCAACATTTCCTGCGTCTGTTCCAGAGTCTCTTTCCAAACCAGATGGTTATTGCACTCCGAAAAGCTCGGTGCAACAAGCTTGCGATGCCGTTTCCACACCAAACCCTCCGAGGAAACAACATTCTTGCCATAGATATCTACGGACTTGTACAGGTGGGTGGGCTTGGGGAAATCGCCTCCACGCGAGGTAATCTGGTTGATGACATTCGCATCAGCCGTATTGAGGATCATCCCACCTGGAGCGACGGTGAGGAAAGTATCACTTCCCAAGACTTCAAACGGGGCGTAGTGCACTTTCCATGGCCAGTTGGAAGAAATGAGTCGTCGCCATGACGTCGGCCCCGGCGCGGGGAGAAGGGCATTAAAAAAACGGAGCACGGTCCGTGAGAGCAGCAGAGTTGTCAGTCGGTTGTACCCATACCACGGTACGACGACATATTTCAAGCCCGAAGCTTTAGCAACGTTGATGTTCCGACGTAGGGGCAGCAAGACATCGAGGACAAGCCATGTGAGGGCAACCAGCAGAGTCCCGGTTGCGAGACTGAGAACCGACATAGGGCTTAAACCCGCCAACGAGCTGTGGAGCGCAGAGAGAAGAAACAGGGCTCGAAGCTGGGGATGGGTTCCATTCGCGGGTTCATACTAGTTGCCGCAACGGGGAAGAGAGATGGTACAGGTCGCAAGATGAAAAGAAAAGAGATGAGATGAGATGATTAAGGAGACTACAAACTGTGCGAGGAAGCTAAGATGAACGACTACGCATTCTCATTCCCACCGTACGCGTGTCTCCGTGGAGGAGGAAACGCCACACGGGACACTTCTCGTCTCAGGCATGGCAACGGCTTTCTCAGCGACGGTTGACTTGTGTGGAGGTCTTGAGGCCAAGATCGAGAGGCGTGGCTGTCCGGAGTAGGGCGTAGTTGGGGGGAGTGGAGTGTAGGGCTGGTGATTGCTCCTTTGTATAAGGCTAAGCTCCCCACGCGATCAGCTGTCGGTCGGGCCCCCATCTCGGCCTGGACGCGCCAGAGGGGATACCCGCGCTGGCCCGAATCGGGGATGGCTCGGCCGCCTCCAAACCTTATGCGCAAGAGGTGCCGCTCTAGATCACGCCGACAGCTATATCTCGCATACAATAGGTCATGTCATCTAATCAGTGCCGCTTCCCCGGCTGCGCAGCAGCTGTCCGCATGCAGCCCCGACAGCATGCACGGCGGAAGCAAAACACGGACAATGTATGTATGGTGGATCCGGATCTGGATTCCGATCCATCCACCGTGATGAAGATATATGCACCAGAGTGTGTGGTCACAAGCTCCCGTTTGATTTCCATTCCCCTTCCCCCAACAAGCTTTCACCTATATACACGCTTATATATACTTTACACTTCGCCCGGAACCCTTGTTCAGAGCTCGTCGTGACTGGCCTTGAATTTGCCATCACTCAGATCTGGCATGCCCATAATCTTAACAATCAAGCTGGTCCATCCCGTGAAGTGCTGCGTGCGCTGGCCCTTGCCCGTTTCGGGGTTGTATTGCTCCCATGCAAAGCCGGTCTCGGCCCAGCTCTCGTAGACCGTCTTGACTAGGTTCAATCGCAGCCGGGTGTACAGGTCTTTAGCCTTCTCTTGGTGGGGCCCTGGGATTTGTGCGTAGTTCTAGCGCAGTGCGTTAGTAACGGGCGATAGATGGTCAGAAAAGCACTTGAACGTACCAGAAGCTGCGACACAGCCAAATAATTCATGTTCATCCAGATCGGACTTCTCCAGTAGTTCTCACCAGAGCCATATAATGGATCGCTCTTGCTGAGACTTCGGATTCCATGTTCACTCCAGAGCTCGTGCTCATCCCCGAGCAGGTTCAGGATGTGCCCGAGCTTCTCATCCTGCGCATCCATCAAGCCCAAAAGAAATGGAAACAGAGAAATATAACCTTTGTGGCACACCAGCGTAGCTTCCTCGTAATCATCTACCGTGGAATCACAATAGCACTTTTCTTTCTTGCTCCAATGAAGGTCATCGATATTACGCATGATAGCCGTCTCGATCGTGGTGAGTTCATAAACTTCATCCTGCAGCTCCAAAATGGAAGCAATGTTCTTCAATGACTTGGTCATCATTCCCATCCAAGAGATCAGGTCGACGTGGAGCTCTCCGGGGTGTGGGGGCTGAGCTCGCGGGTAGTCATCGAGCCCGCTAGTGAGGATGTGCATTGGAGTTCGGCCACGCCATCTGTATCCCTCCTTGGTGCTGAAGGCCTCGCGATCGTAAGACTTAATATCACCAATCTGGGTCTTACGGAACCAGTTAAACTGTCTCTTCAACAAGGGATAGAGGTTGGTCAGATACTGCATAGCAACTTCCTTGTTCTCCAGATGTGTGGAATAAATCGATGCTTCAGAGTTAAGCTTCTCGGACGCTGGAGGAGCCGTTCCATTCTTGTTGCTGAGCTTGCTGATGAAGTCGTCGATGACGAAAAACAAGGTGGGAGGATTGGCGTAATGTGGATACTGCGTCTGGAATTCTGCTGGGACTTTGCTGCGAGCCTCGGCTCCCAGGATCTGTTCACGGCCAATCCATCCGTCGGCATCCATGAGGTTAAACCAGCTCTTGACGACCTCCAAGACCAAATCCATATCCCAGTCCGCAATTGGTAGCAGGTGGAACCCTTCATCCCAGAGGAACCCACGTGGGAAGAATGGTCTCGATGGAACTGTAGTAAAGAGCTCGGAAGGCCCCTCTAACTTCTCCAGGAGGCGAGCTCTAGCAGCTGCAGTCTCTTCCCAAAACCCTTCATTCTCCTCATCATATTCGGGAGCATATGAACGATCAACAACCGAGTCTCCATAAAAGTAGCCGAGACCACCGATCAAGTTGGAGAACATGTTGCTCGAGAATTTTTGAAGACTTTCGATGTTGAACGGGTCCTTAGGTGTGAAAGTCTCAATGAACTTAGCCCAGAATGCCTTCTGGTTATCACCAATGTGCTTTGATACGTCCTCACTTGTAATCTCGTGTGTAGCAGAACCACTGTTGAAGATAACGTCGAACTCAAAAGCACCCTCGAATACTTTCTGAACCATGTGTAAATTACCCTCACCAACATCGTTTGATATAGTGTAGAGCTGTTCTGGTGGAGGTGGATTTTGTTCCCCGTAGTTGGCAACGTACCTGTCAACCTCTTCCTTCACCTCCTTGAAGTAGATCGCTTTTGTTTGCCACATGACTTCCGGTGGAACCTGGAAAGAGTGAACCATGGTACGATCTAGGGGCTTTTCTGCATATGCTGGATGAGAAGATTGTGGATGAGCACCTCTGCCCTTGGTGACAGTCAACTTGAATTGACCCAAACCCTCTGATTCGCCCTTGAAGTCGACCTGTCCCTCGTAACCCAACGGGTCCTCCTCGTTCTCTACCTCTAAAGTTCCAAATCCTTCTAGCCCAGCATAAAAGACAACCGCAGTCTTGAGCTTCTCAGGCGCATCTGCTCTTGGGACACCTCTTACTCTCACAGCCCAGCTCCCGCCATTGTTTCCGCCAGGGACCTTAACGAAGAAAGTCTTGATGTCAATGAAGTTACCCAAATCGTGAATAGTTTGTTGACCACCAATTCGAGGGTCGTATTCATCCCATCCGTAGCCTTTCATTCCTTCGTGTTGTTCACAAGTATGCCTGAAGTCTACAAGCATCTAATTAGCTTCCAGAAAGAACCATAAGCCTCAATAGAGCTCTGGTCGAGCAGAACTTACTGTGCTGTACATCTTGAAAATTGTCTACTTTCACCCACATCAATCCTCCCATAAAACTTTTGGGAATTCTTGGTCGGACACCAAAGTATACGTTGGGGCGATAAGGGCCCCAAAGCAAGCTTTGGTTACTCGCTCTGCCAATCTCATTCAATAAGATAGAAGCATCAGCATCTTGAGCCTTCGCGAGGCCAGATAGAAAAAGAACGTTCAAGAGAGCTACGAAAGCCATTGGCAGGCGCAAAAGTGAGGGCGCCATCTTCAAAAGTAGTGAAGATATGTATCCAGAGCTCCAAGGAATGAAGGGAGCTCGGGATCTATATGGGGTGTGAGAAATTCTGGAGAAAGAGGATCGAGAGGACAACGTTGCGCGTTTGGCGAGCGGACTTGTGGAGTGAGTTGCGTATCGCGAGGCTGTAACACGAGGCTGGGAACGCTTGAAACTTTTATTGGGCTTGAGATTCTGGCTGAAGTCTGGATGAATTCCATTTATATTAAAACTGTTACCGAGTGGACATTCATTGAGATCAGGACACTCTTCATTGTATTTGTGGTGCGGCAATGTTGTCAAGTAGCCGGCTTCAGCACTTTACTCTGCTTCCAAGCCATAACTAGTGGCAGTCGTGATAGCCTTGCCTTGCTGTTCCGAGGTAGCATCAGAATATATGTCTCTGATCCTCTTGATTTGAAGCCGCATCGTATTACAGGACTTGAGAGTAAGGACCTGTCATTGTCCATCATATCTCGTCCAAAGGCCTGTTGAATCCTCCGACACGATTCATGTACTGCCTGTACTCTGTCTTCTTCTCCTTCCTGACTGCAGATATGTCGTTTCCAGCAACCTTCTTCTGGTGCGTTGTACCAAATCCACCAAAGCCCATCATTGCTTGCATAGCAGCTAAACCATCATCTTCAACCACAATATCATCCTCGTCCTCACTTGGCGGGTCGACTATCTGTTTTCGTTTCGAGGATGCCGACTTTATAGGTTCGTCCATCTCCATCCGATCATGGTCTTGACCTGGCTTCAGTGGTCCCTCATCCTTTGCATTACCACCAACCTTGAAACTAACTGGAGGAGTTGCAGTCCGGCTCTTCGTTAATTCTTCGTCCTTCTGAATATCCAGCGTACTCCTTTTCGCTCCTCCCTCACGCTCGTGATCTACGCCACCTCTGGGACTACGACTTCTTGAAGTCCGTTCCCTCCTCCTATCCTCTCTTGATCTATCGCGCTCGTGGTCTCGAGGCTTATCCCTAGAATCTCGATCTCTACCATTCTCTGTCGAGAAGTTAGCTCTAGGACCAGTCCGAATGACAAGTGTCGTTTCATCAACAGAGCGCGAGCTATAGGCGGGATAATCACCTCTGTCGTAGCGTCCCCGATCACCAGCCCTACGATCATCCCCTCTATCATCTCGTCGGTCTCTTCCATCTCTAAAGTCTCTAGGATCGTCCCTACGTGAGCCTCGGTCGCGATCTCGTCCGCCTCTAGAATCCCGGAAACCTCTCGGCGATCTGCTTCTATATCTGCGATTGCGGTCGCGATCGTCGCGTCGGTCGTCCCTTCGATCTCTTGGTTCTTCTCGTTCACCTCGTTCACGGCCGGGAGCGCGTCTCTCGCTTTCGTCCCACATTTGCTTGCTGTCGGGTCGCCGACTCCGCCTAGTAGAATCTGCCATCTTGCACACTGTGGAATTGCTGTATATAAGCAAGTCCAGCTGGCAAGCAATTTTTATATTGTGGTGTTCAACAGCTGGGAGAGACTAAGAAGAAGCTGGGAAAGGCTGGCGACTTTTCTGCCGTCGCGCCCTTGCACGTGACTATGACCTTTCCCTGGACCCACTATTTGGACATAACTTTAATCTTTCTACATTCAGGTTTGAGAAGGGCAAAGGAAGAAGTATCTTCGTTTTCAATGGCCAATATCCATTATTTTCTGAAAGAATGGGTTTAGCTGAATATCGGCTTTCAGGTTTAGAATTTACTGAACATGAAAGAAAATGGAACGCAGCGAGGAAAAGCTTCTTGCTGCCGTTAGTTAAACGTTCTACCAGAGTAGTCCCTTTTGGGGTGTAACGCAGCTACGACTAGGGGTACAAATCATAACCGTAACATTATGTGCTTTCTTCCTAAGAGACGCTTCCGGATTGCCACCAAGTGGTGGCTTATTCTGTCTATACTTGTGGCTATTTTTATCATCGCCGTCTTATACAGAGGCTCGAGTTTAGCCCTGCTTGGCACGCTTGATCGTTCAACAAGATCTATTGCAGTCTTGCTGTGGGTAGTATTTAAAATGGCTGGCACGCTATCGTCAGATTCGTCCCTCACGAATGAACGTGGCTTCTCCCGTCCCTCCAGTAGCGGGATTGCTGGAATTGCGGGGTTGGTCCCCCCTCTAGTGAAGCTCTATGTGGAAACAATATAATGACGTGGTTACACTTTGAGCTTTGCTCTTTTTCAATACATATTATTTATATCACCCGCACCCCTACTTGCATTGTTTCTCTTCCATTCGATATTACCCGCGTGCAATTGACCAACGATATCACAGCGAAAGGCAGTTACCCATTCTACACCATTTGTTTCTACCCCGCCCATTTGCTCCATTTACAACTATCAGTATTATCTTGTCTAATTCTCACATTGAACCTCCAAAGAAAATGTCTCTGCTCAAGCGTGTCTATGAAGCGGTTGGCCTGGGCCAAGTCGGAGACAACAGGTCAGTCAAGCATCGCCTCATCCCGCTCCGTAGACTAACATTTCCAGTCATCCCATCCACCCAGCAACAATCCATTTCCCAATAGCATTCCTAACCTTAGCCAACGTCGCCAGGCTTCTCTACGGAAGCACGTTGAACTTTAACTTTCCCTTCTCGGCCGACAGCCGAAACCTCTTCACAATAGCAAGCATTAGTTATGCTTCGAACATCCTCGGGCTCGTCACAGTGATCCCGGCCCTTCTAACTGGATTTGCCGAAGCCTATGCCATGATATCCGCTAATGGACTCTACATGACAACATCCCGTGGCGAGAAGCAATTGATCCCAAAAGTCAAGACAACTTTGTTGCATGTAAGTGTTGTGTGGTGGGCTTCATTCACAGGACGGCGAGGGTGCTAATGACTTCCAAAGGCGGGTATAAACGACCTTGCGGTCGGCATAGCTGCCTACAACTGGCTGAAGGAGAGAAATGCCTCGGATTTCAGGCCCGAAACCCATCAGGTTGGACTGAGTGCTATTGCACTGACTGCAACGTTTTATGCAGCTTTCTTGGGCGGTAGTCTGGTCTACACCCACGGTGTGGGTGTGCAGCGACAGGGGAAAGGCTTAGAAGAAAAGGAGAAGAAGATGGCTGAGATTAAGAAGTCAACGTGAGCGTTGAACTTGCTTGGTGAGATGGTCCGTGGATATCGGGTATCATTGATAAGTCATCCTAGAGCCAAGAGCTCCGTAAGATCAAGGTCGTTTGCCGCTCAGAGGCTTTGGAATCAAATCTCGTCTTCCTCGTCATCGAAGTCCTCCTTATCTTCTTCTCCCATCTCGTACAAGATCCTTCCTCCCTCACCCGGCCCACTAAGTCCTCCATCTCGCTGTGCATCGAAATATGGCAAAACAACACCATCCCTATCCCGTTTTTGCTTCTCCGTCAACCCCAAACTAAATGTGCTTTCCACCTCATCATCCCCTTGTTCCTGCCCACTACCACTTTCAGCCATAGCAGGCGTCTTAATCTCTGAATGATCGTCCAACAATGAGATGGTCCCGACTTTGAATTGCAAAGTAGCGCTAGGGGAAAGTATGAAAGTCTCAACGACTCCCCTCCCACTCTTCCGCCGCAGTTCCATCTCAACTACAAGATCACCTTTTCCAGTGAGACCGGAAGGCCCGGATAAACCCACAAGGATTCCCTCTCTGCGTTCTGCCACGCCGAAGAGCGGCTCTTGCAAACTGCGGTCACGGGCTTTCTTGTGCTTGATAACCTGCGAGAGGCTCTTGGTACTGAGAATAGCTGTGGAGAGATATGTAAGAGTTGTAAGGGGATCTGGTTGGTACTGATTCTCTGGTTGGGTTGGAAGCGGGATGTCTAGGTGGTAGGTCGCCAGAAGCGAAATGGTGGGTGCGATGAGAAGGGATGAGAGGAAGGTTGAAAGATGCTGAGCATGTTTGGTGGATAATGGGTTAAGAGAATCAATCACTATGAGCGTTTCTGTATGATTATTAGTCTTATTGTGCTTTTGCTATGTGCATGTGGGACTTACTTGGAGATGTGGGTGATGGATCTGGAAGGTGTGAGAGGATTTCTGAACGTAGACTCGAGAGAGGTTTGCCACGAGCAGTTATACAGACATCCACATCCAGCGGTCTTTTTAGTGTAGTAAAAGAAAGAAAGACGACCTTGGACTTTGAGATCTATTTCGAATGTCAGTCACGGTCTCCTTCTGCAGCTTTCATGTGATGCAAGATGAGAGAACTTTCTTTTCTCTCAAACCTTTAAGCCGACAGTAAAAATCAAGCATAGAAGCCATACATATCCAACTTTTGGCCAGAACTGTCTTCCTACACTGGAGGGTTTCTTACCTTGGCTCTTCCCACAAACTCTCTGATAACCGCGACTCCCCGTTGCTCAAGTGAGTCCAGCACTAATGTAAAAGGGCTGGCTCCATCTCTCAAATTAAGCAGTTTCTGCAGAAGTAATATATTATGGGTTCTTCGGTGTTGAAGTGGTGTTGGTGCCATTTTGTACCGCTGTTGTGAGGTGAATACAAAATCTGGATCATTGGTCCCGACGATTTTTTGTGATGAGTTTATTATCACGTGATGTTACCAAGAAGATGGTTTCGATAAGTTTTTGGAGTTTCTGGGATTAACTAGCTCTATACTGGCATCAAGAAATGCGATCTTGGTAAAGGATTCGAAAGATACCCTTTGTTGAGAGTGTAGCTAGAAAAGCTCAGGCGGTCTCATCCTTCGTGGATACTGCTATCCTGTTCTTCAGAAGTCTTTACGTCCTGCCTCGCCTCTCCATTCGACATATCGTGCGCTTTTGTTGTGACACTGCTCAATTTGTCTTCGGAATCGTCCAGTCCTAGCCATTCTTGCTCAAACCTTTCCTTGTGATATGCATCAAACTCGCCTGCTGCTCTTCTCTCAGAAGCTTCTAGAGCCTGTCGCTGCCATTCAGGATCATGACGACCTGAACTTCCATCCTCCTTGAACCTTGCAGCAGCTGTGGCAAAGTCTGGAAGTTTGTAAATATCACAGTCAAGTCCAGCTGCACGCAGAACTTCTTGTGCTTTTGGATGTGAGAGGACGGCCTACGAACATTAAAGAATGGCACAAATCTTACTTATAGAACATACCTTTAGATTGACCTCGTCCTTAAAGATGGGCGAGTCTTCGTTCTCAAGCGCAGCCTGAGGGTCATCGAGGATCTTTGCAAGCTTGGTGCGTTTTGGTGCCCGACTCGTAGGACGCGTGGTGACCCGTTTGACACCTGTCAGCTTCTTGCGTCGCCCAACCATTTTGTGATTGATGGCCTGACAGAGATGGTATAGAAGTCTGATGTCCAGATAAGATGCGATTCAGGGAGTGTGCGATTCGATGGTGATCAACGTAGTTAAATAAAGGGAGCAGTCTGAACTTGTTGTCACAGATCACTGTAGCCCAAACATTTATTGACAACTTGTAAGTGTTAGCTAGGTAGTCCACGTAAATGAAGACAATCCAGACCTCACTATTGTTTCAAATGTAAAATATGAATCTTAGTAAAAGAACAAAATCATTGACAGAAAAGGTCTCCAATATAGGTAATTGGAAAACGAAAGAAATAGACTCGTTGGCTTACAATTCTTGATACTTCTGGATTCTTGCACTTGGTCCTCAACTTTTCTGCACTCAAGGTCTTATTATCCCCAACAAGGCCACCTTCTTTGGCCCTCTAAATCAACACTTGTCCACTCGTATGTATTGTTCATTCATGACTTCGTCTTAAACATGCAGAGAGTTCTTGGCTTAGAGTTTGGGAGAGAACTGCCCCACGACACCTCAACCCAGACGTGAGAGTGATTTTACCAGGGGTTCAGCTTGACGACCTGTGTCGAATATCATAAATCATTGTTTGCGGCATGTTGTCACAATAGTGGAAGAGGTGAAGAGACCTGCTGGTTTGAGAGGAAGCGACCAGCCACCAGAGACAAGAGTCTGGCTTAGTCAGCGAGATATGCCCCTTGCGCCCTCTCGGATCAACTAAACTCCACGTCATATCGCGATTCCAAAAAGTCCAGGACAAGGTGTCACAATAAGGGGAGCTTCTAACAACATATACCTGAGTCCTCTGGGATCTTCTCGACCTTACGTGCGCCCGAAAGTACTCGAATATTGTAACGCCGAACGAGAGTTGCCATTGCATCACTCTAGAATTTCTGCGAGCCTCATTTCGCGACTTTCCCAGCACGTCGCGAGCAAGATGATTAAGTCTACGCAGATCGCAAGGCTAGATGGTATGTTTGCCCTAGAGATCAGCATTGCGCTCACATCTAACAATTCACAGGCCTCATGCTGTGTGCTTCGGTTGACGATCAACAGGTCAGAGACTATTTTCGCTGTCTTGAACCCGCCAGCTAATACTCAAGTCAGACAGAGTCCTCCTTGGCTGAGATCAAGTCGCAAGTGAAGATGGTTCTGCGAAGGTTGAACAGGAATTCCGAACCACAAGCTACCATTGAGAGCGGTCCCTATACACTGCAGTAGGTTCCCAAGGCTCTCGAGCGCAAAGACTGGGAACAAATTCTGTTGCGACAATGAACTCACAGACACTCTTAGTTACTTGATCGCAAACGACATCGTATACCTCTGCATCTCCGAGCGATCATACCCCCGAAAACTTGCGTTTACATATCTTTCGGATCTGTCTAACGAATTCAGCACAACCTACCCAGCATCACAGACATTGTCCCCATCACTGCGGCCCTATGCCTTCATGGAATTCGACACCTTTATCTCTCGGACAAAGTCTACCTACTCCGACACCAGGGCGACGCAGAATCTGGACAAGCTGAATGATGAGCTAAGAGACGTGACGAAGGTTATGACCAAGAATATCGAGGATCTTCTTTATCGTGGTGACAGCCTGGAGCGTATGGGAGAGGTCAGCTCGAGGTTAAGGGAAGATAGTAAGAAATATCGCAAAGCGGCGGTTCGAATCAACTGGGAGCTGCTCCTAAAGCAATATGGTCCGATAGGCGGACTTGGACTTTTTATCATCCTCTTCCTTTGGTGGAGGTTTTTCTAAAGCGATCTTCTGGCGTTGGTTGCATTTGAGTGTTTATCGGCAAAGGTAGATTTGCGTCGGCCATCTGTAGCTTTACAATTTGTACAACGATCCCCGGTACTTCTCATTTGACTATTGTAGAACGGCGTATGGTGTTGTTACCCGTAATTCGTATAGAGCATGAGTGGCACGAGACCATGAGTTGCACGTAATGGCGGTAGTTTGAACATAGTAACTCGGCCATGAATCATTGCTCTTGTATATAACGCACTCTTGGCATAAAAATATAGAAGGCTGCTTCATGATATAATTGGTCTGGCATGGAGGAAGGCGAAACACCAACGTCCATTTGCTCTTCGAAGTTATCTACTGGATGCTTACATGAGAATCGGAAATGTACGTCCCGAGCAGCCCGCACGAGATCTCGGCTAATTCAGGGGTATCATTAAGTATACTATAGGTGCAGCACGAAGGGCGCACGGCATCCAGGAACAGGAATAAGCTTATGGAGCAATTTGTATATCACAAATTGGTGTATCATACAATACGAAGTTGCTCTATCCAACAGACTAACGAGAAAGTCTACTTTCTTTTCGTTGCGTTACCTTTCTTCGCACTTCCAGTGACTTTTCCAGCAACATCATCCGCCGTCTTTGCACCGTCAGTGCCAACGGAGACACTCGCATCTGCATTGGCGATGGATTTGAGAGGTTTATTGGCAATCTTCTCCTCAAGCTCTTCTTCGTCGCCACCTTGACCAAATTCGTTGACACGGGTGTAGTCCACCTTATACTTGTAGCTCTGGTACAAGTACACGAAGAAAATAACATCGTCCCGAAGAGTGGCCAGTCTGTGGAGTAAGGGCATCTTGATAGTGAAGGCAAAAAGATCATCGATGAAGGTGTTCAAGAACTTGTAAGTCATAGCCTTGGCGGGCATGTGAGCTACGGACTTCAGACGGTAATTGATATACAATGACGGGACCATCATCAAGAAGCCATAAGCGTAGACACTTCCGACGAGAGTTGCAATGATGAAGGAGTACCAGGACTTATGCGTGTCGTATACAACAGAATAGACTGCGTACGCAAGTAGGAGAGGAACTGCGACCATGTACAAGTACTTGAAAGCCACCTCATCGTACTCCTTGGTCTTTTGTTCGGTTTCGGAGAGCTCATGCTTGTCTTCAAAAGCAATGCGGTATGGAATGAAAGATCCTGGTGCTTCCCGGACTCGAACATTAACCACAGTAGTGATCTTCCAGAACTCAAGCAGGATGCCCATTCCTTGGCTGAAAAGGATCATCCAACTAGTATTCTCGTTGTTGTCGAGAAGGTACAGGAAGATAATGGCTTGCATGAAGACGTTGGCGAGAATCGAGCGGACAGAGATACCAACGTTGTTCTTCTTATTGCGGAAATGGCTGATATCAGACTTGAATGCAAGCATCTCGAAGATCATGTGGAAGATGCTGACCACCACGGTTGTACCGAGGAGATAAATATTGGTATCGAGGAGAACCTCCTTGATCATTTCGAACTCCGAACCATCCCCACCACCAGGAACAGAGCCACCTACTCATGTTAGTTAAACCATACTTACACTTTACACAATAAGGATTAAATACCGGCAGCAGCAGTTCTTGCACTTTGCTTAGCACCCTCATCAACACTAGCAAGAATGCTAAACTTCCAGTTGGCAACGTTGTTCAAGTCAACATGGAAGGGAAGTCTGGTAACGGTCGAGTTCAAGGTCGTCATATGGGATCTGAGCTGCCAAAAGGTGTTGACAAACAGGACGGGGTAATACCATCCATTCTGTCCCGTTGCATCACGAGCCCCCGAGGGTTCCATGTGAATATACTGTCGAACAGCTGGTTGCAGTGTAGGATATTGCATCACACCAGTGTCTGGAATAAAAGACATGGTGAAATTAGGATGGTAATGAGAAGTAATGACTCGGCCAGTAGGAATCTCCTCCTCGGGCTGTATACGGTGTCAGCATTTCAAACCGAACGGTGGAAAGACCGGCATACCTCTTCTGTCTCATCAGCAGCTGCCAAGAGATTCTTTGTCTTTACCCGCTTCTTCTGGAGGATATACTGAGTCAAAGGATGAACGAAGTGGTATGCCCGGGTAGGGTCATATCCAGGAGTGACAGGGTCGAGCTTGCTTCCACTGATGCCAATATAAAAATGGCCCCAGAGCGTCCCGTTGTTCTGGACCTCTCTAGGAACGGCAAAAGTGGTGTCGATGATCCGGTTGTCGTTGAAATTGCCTAACAAGAAGCCTTGCTCATCTACGACAATCATTTCCCGATCCACTTTTGCAAGCGGAGTGTGGACAAAGGTTGGTGATACCACGATGGTGATGTCCATTGGGCTATTCTCGGGCCACATGGGCGCAATGCGCTGCGGAACAGGATTATACACAGCGCCTTCGTTCAGCGAGTCTGGTCGCGCTTGAAAAGGAGGGATATCGCCCGTATTCGGGGCCGTCGTGACAACAGCGCCGGACGCATCTGTTGTGGTAGTGGTCTTGCCCTTGAATTGAGACAATAGCATCTGCATGCCAACAAAGATGGCGATGCCTTGAAGTGCCGACTTGATCATGCCCTGAACGAAGCTGTGGTCAGTACCCATCCCGCTCATGGGCGCAAGGAATTAACTTACACCTTGTCCGCCACCTTGTGCTTGCGCACCGGCAGCAGCTGGAGCCTGTGCAGTAGACATGTCGAGGGCTGATCTCTCAATCAACGGCTGGAGGTTGACAGAAGTGGAGGAAGGACAACGTCGATATTCTCGAGTCTGTATTCTAGAGCGCCGACAGCCGACCAAGCATCACCCAATCAGCAGCCAATAGGGGGCCATGCCGTGCCGGGGCCCCGAAGCGACGGACGACATGACAGCAGCGCCGAGCAGGTTTGGCCACACGTCCTGGCTGCGCCACTGAGTCACTAAGTTGGTGCTTCCAAGTGAGTACATAACGGCAAAGGAGTACATTCCCAGGAGCTGGCTTGCTTCAAGTACCGCACAAGTCGCCCGAAACTCTGGAACGGTTCCTGTAAGATCTCCCCAGCTCAATATACCGGCCTTCACGCAGCGCAACGTTCTGCCGCCGGCTGAGCAATCACATCACCACATCCTTTCTTTTTCGAGACAGCACACATGAACCCCTTTCCTGCACCTATTTAATGCGCTCCTGTCCATCATGGTTGTTCTAATACGTCCGGAGCAAACATCTGACTCTGTACAGTTCGCTTTCGACTCGTGATACCTCAGCATCATACTCGGTGACACTCGGTGACACTCGCTTTCGACGTCCACCAGACTCGCCTTATAAGGCCTCCCTGGTTCCTGGAGGGCCGTTCAACAACATCCTGATCCTCAGTTAATCTCCTCCGAACATGGCTTCTGGAGGTGTCTCGCCCTTTGTCAAGCCAGTGACCGGCGACGATATTGTCATAACTTCCAACGGCGATATCATGACCAAGACGAGCGCTAATGGTGGCCTAATTATGTCCAACGGCACTCCGCAAGCCAGCCTTGCTGAGAAGTCGGACACTCAAGTGAAGGTCTGCGTCTTCATGGGTGCCTCGCCTGGAAAGTCTGAAGCCCATCTTGCGGCGGCAAGAGCCCTTGCTCAGGCGATGGCAGACCAAGACATTGGTAAGTTCAAGTTTTCACGTCACGCGAGGAGATCCCTTATCTGGCGGATTGCTGCTAGCTGCTTGCTTTTTCCTGTCTTTCCTTTTGGTCGGGCATGAGCATTTGCCGAGCTAGATCTGACGTCGTGTAGCATTGGTGTACGGAGGCGGAACCGTCGGGCTGATGGGCGAGCTCGCTCGAACGTTGGTTTCGCTCAAGGGCCCTTCTTATGTTCATGGAATCATTCCTCTTCCTCTCGTTAAGTATGAGCGCAGTAGTGAGTCCGAGGATGCGTCCCAGAATAAGGGCATTGAGGGTGTGCCCAAGTACGATAACTATGGCAAGACCACCGTTGTCAAGGATATGCACACTCGCAAGCAACTCATGACTTCGGAAGTCCTCTCTGGCGCCAAGGGCTCGGGCTTCATAGCACTCAGTGGTGGTTATGGTACTATGGAAGAATTGATGGAGGTCGTCACGTGGAACCAACTGGGCATCCATGATCGAGGTGTCTGCCTCTACAATGTTGACGGCTTCTGGGATGGGATCTTGAAGTGGGTGGAGGGAGCTGTTGATGCCGGATTTATCTCGACTGGAAGCAGTACCATCATCAAGTCCTCGAGTACAGCTGAGGGATCTCTTCAAGCCCTCCGTGACTACGTGCCCAGTACTGGACGCTTTAAGCTCGAGTGGGGCAATGTCGGTCAGACTTAAACGCACGCTGAATGAATGATTGATGAAGATGGATTGAAGGGTGGCACTATTCTCTCGATTTTATATCGTCATTTATTGCGGGCGCAAGGACTTGCTCGAGCAGGTCACCGGTAGGCTGGGTGCATCAGATTGGCTGGGTAAAAGCATACAGCGGATAGATAGGCATATTCAAGCGAAATGGAAGATATTTGATGATCTATTCCCTGACCTGGTGGCGTTGGACTGAGTTGGTATTTTGCGATCTATTTCACTTGCCATTACAGCAGGTATGGCGACGGAAGTAGGTTCGAATAGAAGACAGAACCTTATTGGACTCACAGCTCTTATGAACATCGCCGTTGAAAATGTATCGGTCAAGTCCAAGTATCTACACAGGCACTGAGTTAGCCAGACTAGGGCTGTAGAATCATGGGCTTGCACGAGTACCTTCGAGACCAGAGTGCAAACCTACCTAACTTCTTCCTTTCGCTCTGTCCCCTCACCAGAGTCTGTGAATCGTAAGACATCTGCACCAGTCCAGTGATAGGCGGTCCAATCATCACATGCTAGAGTAGCATACAATATAAAAGCAACTACATGTTGCAACTGCATCGTCTTTCTGTTTAGCATCAAATAAACAAATACAACAATGTGCCCAAGCGAGGCACAGAGTCAAACCTGCATGATGAGATGTTACACCCGGTATCATGCATGAGTCAAAGGGTAAGTATTTGCCGAAGATCAAGAAGTCAACGACTCAAGCAACTTATAACTAGATACTCGGGATTGAAATATAGGCTGAGGTCGGGGGATAACCAGAGCAATATGCAGCTTTCCTTCGATCTTGAATCTAGTACCGAGACATTTCTGGCGACATCTGCTTGAAGTATGCAGCTTTTGCCATTTGGGCAATGGCCATTCCTAAATCGGAATCTGAAGAATTTCTTAACTTCAGTCCCCAGGTGCTATTGAGCCTACTCTCCAGTCGTTTCGTTAACACGTGGGTGGTAATCAGGTCTGCTTCACTGAAAAAGAGCACGTGAAAAGATCTGAGCAATGACAGGGTCTGCAATACTGTGCAATCGATTTATCGTATAATTGTACAAGGTCATGAAGTCAGATTTAGAGGAGATGTCGACCACTACGTGTCAACCTCCATAGTCTCTCCGCCTTCACCACCCTCTCCCTCCGTGCCGTCAGCTACCAAGTCAACCCATTGTCTGACGTCTTGTCCATCGAACAGCTTGAACGGCTCTAGAATCTCTTCCTTGCCTAAGCCAACAACGCCAACACTGCAGTTCTCAACAGTCAACTCCTTATCTTGTGCCAAACTCTCCTTCAACGCCCTCAGTCCGTGCTTAATCAGGTCCTCCTTCCCACATGCCGCGAATTCATCTAGATTTCGCTCAAGGTATGTTCTAGCCATCTGACTTCGAGCACCAATAGCACACGCGACCATCTCCTGTGTCATACCACTAGGCTGGAATTCGAAAAGATGCGGGCCAGTCTCGTCCACGCCAGCAACAAGGAGACCAACACCGTAAGGTCGCTTTCCGTAATGTTGAGTGTTTGTTTGTGCGCGGTCACCAATGGCAGATACCAGTCGCTCGAGGGGAATGGCGCGGCCATAGGTGAGGCGTGAGGAAAGGGACTGTTGTTTCATGAAGTTGGATAGAACGCGGGCATCTGAGGCAAGACCAGCGATGGAGAGACCAAGATGCTCATCAATCGCAAAGACTTTCTTCTGGTATGAAGATAACTCTTCTGCGTTGCGCTGCGTGGGAGAATTGCATTAGCCAACAGGCATGTATATCAAGCATGTGGAGCAATACCTTTAATGCTACCAGAACGGCATGTGTCTTGCTGACTATTCCCACAACCACCGATCCCTGCTTGACTGCCTCCGATGCGTACTCGACTTGGAATATCCGTCCTTGCGGTGAACTAAGAAAGTTATTAGCATGCATCCATACTGCGCAAGCTTCCAGCACAGCGTACAAGGTAACAGAGTCGTTGTCATAGTTATTTCTGAACATCTTGTCGAGCTTACAGCTTCAGCTGTACAAAGGGACTTGGGAATTGAAGGTTGAAAGGATTAGGATGCGTGTATGTTCGAAAGAAGGTGGATTGTTTGCTCTAGAGGGAGAGGCAGAGGCAGACACGCTGACGAGCTTCCCCAAGCTACGGATGGCATGGAAGAACGTAAACCCGGGTGCCAAGACTCTTGTAGCCTCATGACAAGCTGCGGCTGGTTAAGTGAGCAGCCTTGAAACCACGATAGCCATACGCGATACCTGACGTTGCGGATTCACCACAGTACAAACTATTTGGAGTTTTTGTCGTCGATTGGGATTTCAATATCCTCACTTCCGAATACTGTTATAACTTCCAGCATTGCTTCTCCCAGCCACGGGCACACGGCTCCCACCTTCCAACCACCATACATAACATCCACGATGACAGCCGGTCTCAAGACTATAATCTCCCTATCCTTCGTAAGTGCTAATCTTACGGGGCTATACCACTCGTACTAATCTGCGACGACAGGTCCTCGCCATAGGATTCCTCCTCGTCATCCTCTCCTGCGCGCTCTTCCACCAATACCTGCCACTCCTCGTTGTAGCTACCTATGTGCTTGCGCCACTGCCAAACTTCATCTGCTCCCGATGCGCCAGCCCTGATGACTTCGTTGAGAGTTCTGGGAATGCTGTCATTGACTTCGGACGTTTTTGCACTGGGTTCCTAGTCTTGATGGGTGTTGGTATGTGGACTCCACTCCGATCCTGTCCTAACGATACTTGAAGCCTTCACAATCCACATATACTTGAAGATGAGCATACTGACCTTGTCTGTAAATAGCGCTTCCCGCTGTTCTCGCACATTCTCACATCATTCAATTCCCAGCCATGGTTATGTCGATTATTGGAGGGCTTCTGATCTATGGAACGATTATCAGTTTCGGAATGTTCTTCCAAGAGGAACAAGAATTCTAGGCAGCAGTGAAGACAAAAGAGGGGGGAATGATTGGTGTCAATTAGGCGGGTTATGGCCAGTGTAATCATATCAGCGGGGTTAGATCTTATCTGGGAATATTCACAAGCAAATCAAGGACTTGCAAAGCATTAAACTGTTCTATGTCCCGACTATCTTTATCCTGGGTATCGTTGAGTGTGGTAGTGGTACCTCCCGATTCTATTGATCCAACGCCAAAACAAACTCCGCCGAAGATACGTTGAGTATCATAATTCTGCTCCAGTTCAAAACCCAAAGACCCATATGAACGCGCCCCAGATTTCATGTGCCATTAAAGGCCTGCGTTAGTGATCGAAAACACCCAAGGTACTGCTTAATTTCGTTATCATCTCTTCTCTTTCTCCGACGGGCGTACTCAATGCCGTTACAGCACCTCCCGCACCAATATGCCAGACCTCATTCTTGTCGTCTTCGTCGTCCCAGCGGAACATACATCTAATATTCACGCTGAAATCACCTCTACCACCAACATCCATGTATCCTACCACCCCGGAGTATAAACTTCTGTCTCTGCCGCCTTCAAGCACCTGAAGGATCTCACAGCTGCGTTTCTTAGGCGCACCAGTCATGCTTCCAGGTGGAAGAGATGCGGCCAGCACATCCATTCCTGTATATCGTGTCTGGCGTGCTTCCTCGGAGTATGCCTCCAGGTTCGTATTTCCCTTAAATGGAACCGTAGGTGGGTAGTGTCCTTCCACAACTGAGATCATTTGAAAGACCGATGCATATTCTTCAACGACCATCAACCTAGGAACATGGACGTTCCCGCTTCCCAAGACGCTGTGAAGATCATGGCGTACCAAATCAACAATCATAAGATTTTCTGCTTCTTCTTTCGGAATGTGCAGGTGAGTATTGGCTTGCTCAAGGGTCGCTACCGATGGCGACTTCTTAACAGTGCCTTTCATTGGACGCAAAGAGCATTTTCCGGTCGTGTCGTCCCAGGTGATAAAGCGTTCTGGAGATGCAGAAATGAAGGTAGCGCTACCAAGGCGGAGGTAAGAAGCGAAAGGAGCTGCTTGACGTTGTCGAAGAGACCTGTAGAGGGACCAGGAGAGCGGGAGATCTCCAGATACAGTTCCCACAGCATTGACAGTTTCCATCTTTGGCACTTTGACAACTGTTTGATCCGTCAGACATAATTCATAAGAGTCGCCGCTTCGAATGTATGCCTGGCAATCCTGTACTTTCTTCTCGTATTCATCAGGGTTAGGTGGATTTATGGTCACACCTGTGTAGCGAAGCGGAATATGATCCAAATTCTGCTTCAACTGCAGCAAGTTAAGGATTCTGCTGACTTCCTGAAGCAGAACCCGAGTTTGGGACTTGCTCTGGATGCATGTTTCGTCCTCAAGTGTTTGGATATGCATCAAGTTTTTCAGATGGTCAACCACGATACTCTGCGTGACCCAAGCAAAGCAAAGATCTGGGCGTGAGGAAGATCTGCCACCTGATTCCACGTTAATGGTTTCCAGGCCCAGCTCGTATGTTGTATAGCCCATAAATCCACCCCAGAAAGGAATTTCGGAGTTGCCATTCGCAATGGCCCGTTTCTCAACATAGTGGCTCAGAAATTGCCAGATCCCGCCATATGTAGCAAGATTGATGTGCTCAACCCTGGTAGTTCCATCAAAAGCCAAAACGAAATTATCACCCACTGTATACTCCATCCTAGTGCAGTCATCGATATTCACCCCGACAATGCTGTATCTTCCTTTCACATCAGGGGCGCCGATCTTGACGTGTGAGTTAGTAGATTCCAGTACAATATTCTGTGTATTGAATTTAGTTTGTTTCTCGAGAAAGTCCGCGAGAGAAAAGTCAGCGGGTAGCTCGATGGTTTGGCATTTGTATCGACGATGCAGACCGTGACTCATAAGTCCATCTTCTTGCTTGCCGGCTGTTTGTGATAACAAGCTCTGTCGAGTTGCAACATCTCCCTTGACTTCACCTCGACGGATAATGCTGTAACCTCGTTGCGTCCAATTCCACCATTGCGCATGCCTGAACCAATTTCTGACAACCTTCTGACTTCCGACATCAGTGCATATCGATTCAGGATGGTACTGTAGGCCCCAAAATGGCTTCGACCGGTGTTTGACTGCAACTAGGATTCGCTCATCATCCGGCCAACCTTCTTCCGCTTCAACCCAGGCCAAAGGAAGCAAGTTTGGTGCAATCGGCGAAATATCATATCTTGAGTCCTCCCAAGTACGTGTCGGTTTATCATCCTGACCAATATCCACGCATAGGCTGTGGTAAAGTGTGGTTCGAATGCCAGCCAGGCCGTCAAAGATGGTATCCTTTCCATGTCCAGTCTCGCCAATATGCCTCACGTTTCTGACAATGCCGTGCATAGGATTCCGTAACCTCCGGATTCGACCGCCGAACTCCAGGCATAGACTCTGGAAGCCTAAGCATACGCCCAATACCGGTATAGTCTCCTCGTCACACAACCTCCATATTCTCCTCATGATGCCGACATCCTTCTCATCGGTGGGATGCCCCGGCCCAGGACCACATACTACAGCGGCATAATGCCTCAACTCTGCATGCAAAAGAGTATCTGTAGATAGGGAACGGTTGTCGATTCTTATGGTTCGGACTGTGCAAGCAAGGGTGGTTTCGAGTAAGGAGATGATGTTACTAGAGAAAGAATCATAGGCGTCGATGAACAGGATTAGAGGCTTAGAAATGATCATTTTGGAGAGTATTGATCGTATAATGGAATGGAAAGCATAATATGGAAATCTGGCGGTCCGGACATCTAGTCCTGCGAAAGAGAGTCTTCGGATTTGAGATAGAGAGTCATGGAGATTTGCAAAGACTAGAACAGGCGGCCCGGAGATTTTTAAGTTTTCGGTCCAAGAAAGATCGTAGCCTTGCAGGCTCCGGAGTTCCCCTCCTTAACCGCTTCAACCCGCATCAACCTGGCTACCAATCACATGCTGTCGTAATTGCCGTTGGTCAGCCTCGTCGAGTTCAACTACCGACAACATCTGAACATTCTGGGAAGCCTCGAGCACCATGACATTGTTCAGATGACAGATTCGAGATGGCTGAACGGAAGATGTCAGAGGCAGGACCTGGGAAGGAAGCCAAGGTTCCTATTCCGCCTGCTTCCTTCCGTACGTTCTCACCCCTCCTTCGACTATCCAAATATTGACAGCCTCAACAGCAACGCATAATTCGCCGCGAGTGTGGTTCATGACCTCTGCTCTGTCACCGCTCATAGTGAGGTTGATTCGGCTTCTGCTAGCTCATGGTGACTATGTGGCAGCCGGACTACCTCCTTCAGAAATCGAGGATGAGGAGCGAAGCGCGGAGTTTAAAGAGTTGATCAACGAGTGCAAGAGTGACAGGAGGGATAGAGAGGGTTGGAAGGACAGAATCCGGGGGATTCGATGCGACGGCAGAATCATGGGGCAGTGTGGTGCTGCGGTTGCCGAAGCTGTGACGACATTCGGCAGAATAGATATTCTGCTTTGCTGCACATCAGAAGGTTTGTGAGCTCAGATATTGACACTGAAAACTTTCAATTGACATATTTGGAGCTGTCGTTGGAGCTGTAGAGGAACTTTCTACGAACGCTGCCACCCAGAACCTTGTTCGCAACCAATTTGAGACGATCTTCTTCAGCCAAGTAAACTTCATCAAGGCAACACTACCACTACTTCGTGAAAAGCGTACCGGACATATCATTATACTGACGGGAATTACTGGGCATATAGGTACACCGGGTATGCCGATGTATTGTGCATCGACTTGGGCACTGGAGGGGTACTGCGATTCGTTGGCGTACGAGATTGCGCCATTCAACATCAAAATGACAATAGTGCAACCAAACAAGGAAATTCCCGTCCTTTCTAACAAGATCATATTTGCTCCTCAGTTGCCACAGTATGATAGCGCAAACAATCCAGCACCAGGTCTCCGAGATATTTTGAGTAATGTTGTCAATCTCCATCCCGACACCAGCATTGATGATGCAAAAATAAAACACAACAAACAAGCGAAGATAATATCAAGATACCCAATATTAACAAGCGATGCAAAAGATAGACTAGTGTTGGAAACAGTGCATGCCTTGACCGCAATTGGTGGTCACGAGAATCCACCAGCGAGACATATTGTGGGATATGAAGGAGTTGCAAGCGTGAAGGAAAAGCTGAAGACAGTTAGCGAGGAATTGGAAGACTTTGTAGAAGTCAGTTGTGCTGTCGATATATTTAAGAGTGACGTTGGAAGAGCAGCTCTCTCAAACGCAAACAAGGGCATAGGAAATACGCCGGGTACTACAGGCACAACAGATTCATGACAGCATATCGAGTAAAACGCATTCCTGGTGTACTCAAAATTTCAATTTTCTTAGCTCATAATCTCGGCTCTGTGGGTGGAGATTGAGCAAGGATTCAAGTTTGTCTTCCATCTCCTGGGTGCCGACGGCAACCCGAGCTACCTTGATCACTACCTGCATATACAGTATTTAGTGGGTCTACGCAAGGAAACGAATGACAACCATATTCTATTACGGCCCATTGGATAATTGAGAATTATACTACTAAATACGAAGATAGTTTTGGGGCCATAACGTAGATACTATGTGCGTTGCGTAAGCAAAGTGGAAGGGCTAGGTTGACGTACATATCCAAACAAGGAAGCTCGAGGCCATTTACACATAAGTTAGGTTCAAAGAGTAGAATGTCTATAAGTATAGAAGATGGACCTTCAGGAAGATGCTACAGATCTTTCTCCATGCAATCCTTCCACACCCCACTTGCCAGCATTCACCTTGGTGGTTTGAGCCTATCATGAGGATACGAGAAATGAATTACAGAAGTCTAACCAGTTTGTGGTTATGATAATTTTCTTTGAGAAAGCCAATTCCTACGATTTCTGGATCGTACACATTCTTGCCGTGGAACTGATGGTGCGACATAGCACCCGACAAAATTATACACAGCTTTTTCGCTTTAGTCAACTTCAGCTCGCTGCGTAGTTAGATCCGATTCAAGACTAATTGTATTCGGTTGCTATCCAATTAGCTTACATGGCATACTAAGTGATTGTGTGCGTTCTTCATCCGTTGACATGCATAATTAAATCCCATTCTCAATTCTGCAACTACATCTTTACGGTAACCTAAAGACATATCTTAGCCTTAGAGGAAGCTTGGAATTTGGCGCCTTTACTTTTCCTTTTCTTTTCAGGGGCAATAAAGCAGGATAGTTATTGGATTCGGAAGAGTTCTGGGCGCTTATCAATCGTAAGAGATGTCGCACTCTGCGTTTCCATCTGTTAAAATGCTCGCTTATAACCGAGTAACTCAGAACCGCGAGACTTGTTGTGTCATTCAGGGCTTTAGGTTTACAGAAGGATTTTCTTATCCCTTTCTCAATACAACTACTTGGTATATCATAGGGATTATCTTATCGTATGAAATGGTGTTACATTCTTCTTAGTATCGCGTGCCATATTCCTTTCAAGGCCAGAAGCTTGATTCAGAGTTTTGTATAGTTTGTTTCTAAAGACATATACGAGTTATAGCCTGCTTATTCTTGCAAAACAAATCAGCTGAGTTATTAGAGAGGCTTATGACCATGAGAACTCCTGATGCGGCGAACTGCAAATCTACTAAAACACCACGCTGCTCGACATGCTCTGTTGTGAACTGGGCATCTGGAATGCAACTTCTGTAAAGCCCATCTCCACCAAAGTCATTGCGATTCCTTGGATCGTATGTACTGTGAGGGAGTATCCACTCGCATCCAGTATTGTCATAACCCTGCGTCTGAAACCCAAACTCAATACCAAAGCCTATCCGTTGCCCTTAAAGGTGTTTGCTAAAAGGAGCCTAACGGAGTTCATAGGAGGCAGCACAAGAATGCGGCTAGAATGGCAACGTGGATCAAAGACCACGCTTCCTCAAAGCATCCTTGAAAAGCTTCTGGAATGATGAAATATGCGGCGGACTGATTAAATTATGGTGTCCCCCTTCAACCTTATGAAAAACGATGCTCTTGGCGAAATTCTTCCACTGGCTTATGTAGCCGTTGAACCACTCGTCCAAATCCTTAACTTGAGCAATTGCGCTAGGATCGGCATAGAAAACATCCATATTCGAAACCATGCCCTTGGGGTCGTACTCGCGTCCAATGATCGCCAAATTGTATGCCAAATCAACCCAGACTCTGAAACGCTCTTTATTCAATCCAAGCTCATTTAATCGCTCGGCTGGGGCGACCCCGAAGATAGTTTCCAAGACATCTTCTCGTTCAGTAGCTTCGTCTCGAACGACACTCAAGACATCTTTCTGCGAATTGCCCTCATTTCGAACGCCACCCGAGACATCCTCTTGTGAACTATCCTCTGAAACGTCGTCCATGAACTCATAGTAGTACCATGTTTCGGTCAAACCCAAGAAAAATGCAAGCGTATATGCAACATCACACCAGTTACATTCGTGTTCAAGCTTCTTGAAGTTGGGTGGTTGATCAAACACACCAACAAATTTGACATCGTCACCAGCTGCCTCAAGACGCTTGGCGATCTCGAACGTCAAAATGGATCCAAAGGAGTGACCGCAGACACTGTAAGGTCCTTGGGGTTGAACTCGCTTGATAGCTTTCATGTACGTTTTGATCATTTCTTCGATCTTGTCGAAATAGGGTTCACCATCGAATCCTCGAGCACGAAGTGCATAGACAGGTCTGTCTGTGATGTAGCGAGCAAGATTGACAAACAACAAGACCTCACCAAGTCCGGGATGAACAAAGAATATTGGTGTCTTGGTACCCTGTGTCTGGAGAGTAACAACAGGGTCGTAATCATTGATAGTCTTTGCGATCTTATCAATGGCCTGCGCGAGGTCGCGAACAACGGGATGATTGAAGAATTTTGCGATTGGGACATCAACATGAAGTCTGGATTTTAACTTCTGCCGGACCGTCAAAATGAAGACTGAGCTGACTCCGAAGTCGAACAGATTACTATTCACACCAATATCAGTAGTCCCACATTCGAAGAGATCGTGGAGAATGGCCACGATAGCCAATTCTGTCTGAGATGATGGAGCCTCATACACTGCGGCGCGGTATGCTCGGAGAACAATTTCATCTTTCTCCTTATGCTTTTGATAAAGACCTGACTCGAACGCCTTGCGAATCTTGTTTCTGGAAAGCTTGCTCAAGGAAGACTTGATGAGGAGTGACGGTTCGAGTGGCAGGGTCACATATGGTTGAACGCCGCAACAGGCGATACACACTTTTCTCAATTCTAAGGAAGTATTAACTCGGGTTTTGTTGTCATCGGTGTCGTATGTCGGCAGGTAGATGATGCAAGGTAATTCGGTAGGAGAGCCCTTGGGCCGATGCGAGAATACAACAGTGTAAGATGGAGCAGCACCATTGATTTCTGCTCCTTCAATGGCTGCCTCAACAATCTCAGGGTGATAATTAACTCCATTGATAACCAATGTCTCCTTCTTTCGGCCAACAATGTGAAGCATACCTGCATCGTCCCGGCGCGCAAGATCTCCTGTATTGAACCAAGCATCCAGAGTGAAGAGTTCATGGGTAGCCTTTTCATCATTGTAATAGCCTTGGAAGACAAACTGACCCTGGACTCGAAGCGTACCAATCTCGTTGACGCTTGCGAATGTTTCGTTTTCACGGAAAACCCGAGCAGAAATGCCAGGGATGCAGGATCCAATCGAGGCAAACTCCATGTTGCCCTGCAGGTCATATCTAGGGCAGTCTTTGGAATAGATGCATCCTCCGCAAGTCTCCGTCATACCAAATCCTGGTCGAATGAAGGAATTTGGAGCACCATATTTGTGTAGTAGATTGGTGAGGGTGATGCAAGTCTCAATGACATTCGATTCACCACCAGAGATCAAAGTCTTGAGCGACGAAAGATCTCTTGCGTCACCGGTTGCTTGATTCGCGTTGTGAATACTAGGGTAGCCTTCGATCAAAGCGCGAACGATAGCAGCAAGGAAGTAGTTAGGCGCGAACGTGTAGGAGACTTTGTGCTTCTCGATAGCGTCGAGAAATGCTAGAGGCTGACCAACAACATCTTTAGGAAGATGGATCTGCTCAGCAGCGAGGCTCATAGAATGTAAATGGATCTCCGTCAAGTTGGCAACATGGTCGAGACCAACCCAGTTCAAGAAGACGTCTGATGAGTTTGTCTCAAGATAAGCTGACTTGCTCGCAAGTGCTTTCAAAAGTTGGCCATGTTGCAAAGTCACAGCCTTGGCGTCTCCAGTTGAGCCAGATGTAAGCATGAGCACTGCTAGATCGTCGGGGCTCTTTTCACAAGCTGTACGGGGAGATGATGGAGTCTCTGTGTCGAGGAGCGCGCTGTCGAAACCAGTATAGACGGGACTATGGGTACCTGTGCTTTCAGGGTCATAATTGGTACTGCTGGTGCTTCCAACATTGCGTGCGATGTGGCGAGCTGCATTTGAGACGCCATTAGAATGAGCGGAGCCATCCAAGCTGTAGTTTGTTACAAACTCATCGCCGAGGACTCTAGCAGCAGAATCATGACCTTGCGACAGATGGACAGCTGCCATAGCGTGGGACAAGTTCGAGGGTCCAGAGGCCATGGAAGGAACAGCATCGAAGGCATTTTCAATGATGAAAACATCAGTATTGTGAGTGCCGGAGAACTCGGGCATGAGATTGGCGGATGTTACAATCAATGGATTTCTAAGTAAGCGTTGAAGATGATAGATGTGCTTATGTCGGTGTTCAGCATCCTTGGGAAATGGCGTAGAAACACAAGGGATACAGCCGGCAACAACGATCGTCCAGAACCAGATTATGTTGTCGAGATGATTGTCAAGATGGAGTAGAATAACCGATCCCGATTTGGTGTGACTCTTTCTAACCAGACACTGCGCTCTCTTCTCGGCAGCGTCGAGAAGCTGCTTGTATGTCAGTTTGATGGTTGGCTGTGCTTCTCTGATTGCACCGTAGACGGTGAGACCACAATCTGGGCCATCTGCAATTGCTTGTTGCAGCAATTGGAAGAGATTTTGGGGAGGCATTTTGCAAAAGACCTCGCGCCAGATGGGAAAGGCCGCTAGTTAGGAGCAAGATCAATGGCAAGGGAAGAAGATCTAAACAAAGTGTGTACTAATGGGGGACTTGTAAACAGAAGTTGAATGAGAGTGAATGCAAAGTATGTCTGCTTACGTGCGCTTGCATGTTTGTGAAAGGAAGAGCGGAAAGAAGGGCGAAAAGTGCCGGAGTGTTGTCAAAAGCGCGCTTGAACTTCAGTCAACAGTCGATGGAAATTCACACCCGAGCAATTATCCGCTTCCTCACTTTCAACTTGTGAATAGTACCTGTCTAGTCTTACACATCTACTGCAGGGACTTTGCTGTAGGCAACAAAGTTCCTGCAGCAGCTTAACCAGGACTAACAACAGCGGCTTCCCTTGAACTGACAACGACATCCAATGTTAACCACACAATAAAGGGTATATATTTAAAGCCTTCCCGAGTCCACTTCTTCAGGTATAGATATAATGCTCAACCAAAATATTAGCTCTAGCATCCACCCATTGCCGCTTTGCTCTTGTGGTAGGCGTATATGCTTGTATTCCTTGATGAGAAGGCTTAACATGCAATGAAACCATAGAGACTAGCAAGGAACACAGATCGCGCCAAATATGCACTTTCACAGAAACAATACTCGTCAGACATCCCTTGCAACAATCCAGATAGTCAGTAATCAGAAAGTGAAGCTGATCGGTGAATGAACCTCAGCCTAGAACCTCTAAGGCCTTTCAGCAAGCTAGTTTGTTGCTCCTCATTCTCCATACAGGCGAGAGGAGTGGGCAAAGAATCACGGCAACAAATTCCAACGATCCAGTTCGGAAAATTAGGTGGTATCAAAAGGGTACGCAATTGTCTAGGAATAATGAGCCAGACTAGGCTCATGTTAACCTCAAATGCCATGACTACGTGAGATGAAGGCAATTGTACCCAGTCTTTGCTCGTTTTCCATTTCCCAGTCTTCTTGTAGTGACTTCACAGAAAACGCTTCACAATAGCTTGAGGAATGCACCAATACTAGATGCTTTGGTTCAGGCTCGAAGTCATATCTGAGGTCGATAGGGTACAGTTTGCGCAGAGTTTCAGAAATAATTCACTCTGATGGTGTGTACTTCAAGCGGATTTCTGCAAACAGCAGATTGTAGTGGCACGTTCTGGTGGTGAGCACCCAATATCTCCCTTCGAAGCGCCAAGTGGGGAGATGGCTCGGCTCGCTCAAACTTTGTGCCGAAGGCGTCAATTACCGTACCTGAGATCGCAGGGGACACAGGCACACACGACGTAGTGTAAAGCTGCGAGCTTCTTTTGTGACCCCGACCTGGGACATGAATGCCTTTCTAACATTTCTATGCACCTATCGCGGAGCCATGAGTCTTCTTAGCATATATTAGAAACCCCTTTTCTACCATTACAAGCGCGCAATACTTTGGCGCATCCCAAATGTTGTCGACATGCTCGACCAGCTTTCGCCCGTTGCCCCTGCAAGAGTACGAGTGGTACTCCTGCCAATCGGGCAGATCAAGCGCGCAAGATTCTTGTCTTTTGTGGAAAGACTACAGCCCGAGCATGTTGTCCGCCTGGGTGACATCAGTCCTGATGGAAGACCAAATAGAAGTGAGAGGCCCCAAGACTGCCCAATGCCTGGGAGCTTGCATTGACCAGAATTTTGTGCTAATCCTATCCAGCTATGTTCTCTCCCTTAGCCTTTCCTACCGGCCTAATTGTGTACGACTTGACCACCTTCTATCCTCCGTCAACCCACGTCGCATTATCTCCTTTCGAGCTGTTCAGGGAGCCACTGGTCATTTTGTGTCTCGCAGACTCTAAAGAGCTCGACCATGTATCGTATAAGAGAAGGTCAGGGCTGGGCAATGGAGCTGAACGTAACAAACGAGAACAAAACCTGCGAGCATTACATCAAGACCTTGAAGATGTCAGAGATAGATACCCTAAAGCACTGGTACATCAATTGCTGGTGTTTGACCATTTGCCGTCTCCGGCTGACAACCCACTTCCTGATGGCCTCCTTGCTATCCCCCCACCCGCTGAATGCAAGCGAACTACAATGAAGACTGTTATGTGCGATATATCATCGATCCTGTTGGCGGAGATGACAGCTCTGGCAAAGTCACTTCAAGCTCTCAGCACACTCGATTCTCCTGCTGCGGCGGTGGGTCAGAAACAAGTGAATGGTACATCATGGGGCTCTGCAGACGGTGGAGGGCTTTCACGGCGCAATTCGCAATACTCTCTGCCTGATGATTCCAGGTCAGGATCGCCTGCTGGATCAACCGACCGAAGTCATGCTCGAATGTCCATGCCTCCCCAATTCAGGCCAGGACAGCACAGATCAGATTCAAGCAGCTCTACTCCTTCAGCACGTCCATCCACACCTCAAAATTCCACTACTTTCGACCAGATTGTTGGCCATAGTAGTTCTAGTAGTCCAGATCGAAACGGTCTCTCACGGTTCTCCAGTGCAGAGGCTATCAGAGACAGCAGCCGAGACCGGGTGTCTGTCCAGGGATTTGGATCTGGTAGTGTTAGTGAACGATCGAGAAACAAGGGCAAAGGCCGCATTGGAGTTGCGATTGGGTCCCTCTACCAAGCCGCGGGAAGGTGGACTGATGCTCTTCGCGAATCAGTGGAAAGTGCAACAACAGCAAGCAAGAACTTCGATCATCTCTGGCATGCGAAAGCCTTGGATAACATACTTGTGAGCATGTTAATGTTGGCATGGAATGGTCATGACTTTCAGATCCCACAAATATGCTATGCCTCTGCAGACAAGGCTACCTCGTCAAACTCTAGTGAGCCTAGAAGTCCAGCAAGTAACCGTCTAGTGTCATTACAAAATCTTGTAATTCTATTACCAGAACTTCTTGACAGAATCCTCAATTTGTATACGAGGGCCGGTAATGTCGCTGGAGAGGCATTACCGCAATATCCGTTTTCAGAGACAGTCCTTCGATTCTCAAAATTAATGTCTACCATTCATCTCGCAGGGGGCAGCATAACCGACGACGCCCTTCAGCTTTTAGTACTAGGGACGCCTTTCCCAACACCACCTAAGTTATCGACTCCACGGTTGAGCATACTACCAACTCGAGTGGACATCCTAACGTTTCTATCCCGCGCTTTCCCCACGTCATCAAGCGCAGATACACTGTCCCTAGTCGACAAGTCTGTTATACTGAGTGGCATAGCGTCACTGCTAGGCACTTTGGGATATCATAGGAAAAGAGGTATGGTCATTCGTGAGCTTGTATCCGTCCTCATACCCGGGCTGGTCCAAGCACGCAAGCTAGGCGCCGCAGAAATGGGTGTTCACCCAGCAGCAGGCCTTGCGGCAGTCAAAGCTGCTAATAGTAGTATATCCGGTGCTGGAGCTTTGAACATGGGAGAAGGTGATGTAGAGAAGGGTGTAGATACCTTCTTGGAGCTACTCAATCGTACCTACGGTGTCATTAGTTCAGATGTATCATCACGAGGCACAATCGATGATTCTGACGACGCTGTAATTGCAAGAATTATACAAGACGCGACACTACGAGATTTCGGTGGCTCATTCTTGAAAATGGACATCCTCCGCTCCTGTATCGACATTTCTGAAGCCTTACCCGACTTTCATGGCGTCCTGAAATTCACTGCAGATCTTTTGCGCACGGCAGGAAGCGGGCTTGCGCCAGGCCCACGCGGTGAAGATGCATCACCCACAATGAGTAGGGAAGAGCAGATAAGAATGGCTTCAAACATTTCAAGGACAGTCGGTGCGGCAGCTAAAATAGGCCTAAAAAATGTCGAAGCTGAATACTGGGACGAATTCCTTGTTCGAGGCGTCGAATTGGATGCGCCACCTCCCTCGAGAACGCCCATTCCACATAAGAAAGCTGAACTTCCAGGCTCGGCATCAGCTTCAGCAGGCCCTGTAAATCCTTTCATCTACAATCCATTCTTACGTGCGCCAGATGCCACTGCAGTAGACCACCTCTTGGTTGCTGGTGAAAGCGCAATCTTCAAAGTAACGTTACAGAACCCGTACGAGTTTGACGTGGATGTAGAGAGTATCAAGCTGGAGTCTGAAGGGGCAGATTTCACTTCGTATGAGCAAAGGACAGTCATCGGACCGTACCGGACACAGATCCTTACTGTTTCTGGGTTGCCTAATGCTTCTGGAATTATGAGAATCACCGGATGTAGGATCAAAATTAGAGGCTGCCGCGAACGCCGATTTCCTATCTTCCATGAGCCATGGAGCCCCCAGCCGGAAGTCAAGATCAAAGCGACTGGGCTTGATGTTGTATTACGGCAAGGTGCTCCAGCTAATAACAGTGGCCCAGGACGAACCACCAAGTTTACAGGGATGAATCCACCAAAGACTACAACACTTAGTTTGACGGTGATTGAAAAGCAGCCCATTGTTGCTGTAAAGTCATGCACGCTATCTCAATCAGCAATCATGATACTGGAAGGAGAACGCCAAAGGTTCTCCGTTACATTACAGAATATGTCGCGGGATACGCCCGTAGATCTGCTGTTGTTCTCCTTTAAAGACTCGACTCAGCCCGGCCTTCAGCAGGCACTGAGTAGCCGCGACGCAACGCCAGCAGAGCTCTACGAATACGAAGTAATCTTTGCACGAAAGCAAGTCCTGCGCTGGGTCCAGACGTCTGAAGAAAAGCCATACATCAAGGCCGGCGAGACAGCCACCTTTGAAATGGAAATTCTTGGTCAACCAGGCCTTACAAGCGCTTCTATTCAGATCGATTATGCCTACTTAGGGGAGACCGAGGTAGAAGAGAAATTCCACACCCGACAAGTCACCTTGCCACTTACCGTTACTGTTAACGCTAGTATCGAGCTCGTACGCATGGACGTACTGCCACTCTTTGGCAGTATCCCAAGCTCTCTGTGGTCTGTTGTTGATGCAAAAGAAAACACAAATCGCGACCTTTATCCGGACGATTATTGCTTACTTCTCCTGGATCTTCTCAATAAGTGGCCAAGCGATCTTCACGTTCGTATCGATATCAAAGATGAAGGCATGGTCGAAGAGGAAATACTCCCCGGGAATATGTCACGAATTGTCTTCCCTATACGACGCATCTTTCTAGAGAATCCTTCAGCTTCCATCCCAACCCTCGATCCCTTGAGACAGCGCCAGTTTGTGGTGAGTACCGGAAGAATTACTGCTGAAACTGAAAGAATCACGAGAGAAATATTCTGGTATAGGGAAGAAATTCTCAAGATGTTACACGGAACTTGGAACACAAAGTCATCTCCACGGCGCACTGGTGAAATTGAGCTGCGAGGCATGCGCCCAACTACACGTGTCATTGAGGCAATCAAAGTGGCAGATGTCGACGTATCCTTATCTGTAATAGGGCCCAAGGCCTCTGGAGTTGACGAAGTCACGAAGTCCATTACCACTGACACTTTCACGAGCCTTACTGTCTCCATCACTAATCGTTCTGCCAAAGACATCTTCCCTGTACTCAGGGTTCAGCCATCTTTACGAAATCAGCCACACAACCTATCACTTGACCTTTCGAAGAAGTTCATTTGCAATGGAATCTTGCAGCAGACTTTGCCACTACTCCCAGCACGCGAATCCACCCAGATAACCCTTGGACTGACTCCTTTATGCCGTGGGGAATTCGAAATAAATGCTTCAGTGGAAGAAGCTCGTTTAGTCGGGGCTCCTAAAGAAGTGAAGCAAGCCAGTAGAAAACGGGCGAATACGAAGACCCTCATGGACAGTGTCCTTGGAATGGAAGAAAGACGAATCTGGCACTCAAGGGAGCCTTGCATCTTGGTCGTTGTAGATGAGGACAGTAGCGATGAAGAGGATGGTGGCAGTAGCGGCGAAGAAGATGGTGACATTGGTGACCATAATAATGTAGACAAATAACTGCTGCACTTCGGCTAAGGTGGAAGACCTAGCCCTGAATATAATCATGCATGATACTTGGTGTTGGGTGTAAGGTGGCATAGCGATGGTTTTCACCGACTTTTATAGCATTGCCAGTTTTGTAGAAATATTTGAAGCGACTATTTTCTCAGAAAGATATATGAGGCGGTGACTTTTGGACTTCTTCCTTTGCATTTCGAAACAGGTGCAGAATCCTGCAAATATTGTTTCAGCGCCTTTTCTCTTCTCTTATACCGGGTCGACACTGGACATAGATTCGTGATGGAATCTCGTGAGGTATTGCTCGACAATTCTCGTCGCTGAATCACAGCGTTGAAAGTGAAGTCTTCTCCTAAGTTCTACAACCATAATAAATTGCTTATAGTTTCCATAATACTGAATAGAACTCAACGATGCCTTTGATAATATGCGATGCACTTGCCTGACTTATGACCGATTGCAGTGAAATTTACGTGGGCCAAATAAAGGTGATATTGACTGGAATGAATGAGAGAGCTGTCCGGAAGGTCTACATGCATGTTTGCTTGTCGTGTGGTCGTAAACCCTTCCTTTGCTATCAACGTTCTAATTATCAGATGGCTTTTGGCCGTGAAGGGTAATTTGAGAATAGCCAGAAGAAGGTAAAGGATCTGATATCAAGTATCGGGTATGTTTAGATCTTCTTTATCATCTGTACGACTATTTAATTATTGATAGGTTCTTAGTTGCAATGAACGGCGACCTTAAGAACCCTTGATTGTACGTATGCACAGAAGCACTACCTCATATAGTCACTGGTTTTTCTTTCAATGTTCTCCAGTGTTGTCCTGTGTCGCTGCTTTATATGGTGGTCGGTGACTGATAACATCATATATCTCAATACAGTGGTACGCCAGATCGCTATCTTTGTATGTCTGTCACTGTTCACTGTATATACACGAATTAAACGACCATCATCTCCCAAGGTGCACTTGACCGAATTTGACTCTTGTCATAGGTTATCAGACTAAAGTTGACAGTGGTTTGTCTTAGGACCCATAAAACTCAGTCAAGTCCGCGAGCGGTGTTCCGGGCATATGTGTTCTATTGAATGCTACTCACTACCAATGTCACAGCCATTTCGATTCATAGATTAGTATCAATGTCACCAATTCCAATCTCTAATAGAGAGGCTTTGAATTTAATTTATTATTGGTCCGCTTAGCTTCAAGATATGCTATGGCCCTTTGCAGCATTGTAGGTCTGGAAGTCCTATGAATTCTGATGCGCTTCCTCTGAGTCTGGATGAGCATCAATCGATCATACATATTTTATCTGTTTGTGACAACTGCCTCTATGAAATGCTGTCTATATTGTGTCAAATGCCTGTGTTTGTCAATCTTGTTTGACTAGCTCCTGCGAAAGGCGTTTTCCGATATAACTCGTCAGCAATACTTTCCTATTCAGCCTATTTGCGTCCCGGTCGGGTCCCAACCCCACAGCGCCGCATTCTCGGCTTACCGCATTTGCCGAGTACCAAGATTGTACGCATATAATGTGACTTTCCTTTCAGTTCGTATCATTAGTGTTTATATTTGGTCTTTAATCCACAGCTCACGCTTTCATTGAATTCCTCATTCAGAAGATGGCCCCCAAGCAAATTAGTACAGATCCTCTGGTCCTTGGTTACGACTCGGTCCACCCTTTCTCCCAGATAGATATCATAGACCGAGCCTCGGTACAAGAGCTTCTCAAAGCTCTTCTGGATCCTTTGAAGCCTCACTTCTCGCCTTTACGAGCTCGAGTCAGAATTCCTGGTGGCACAGCCGTGAGATTTGATAATGCTGCTGCAGAGGTCGAGGGGATATGTCGACCCATGTGGGGCCTTGGGAGCTTACTTGCCGGAGGAGGCTCGTATGATGGCACAGAGTTCTGGATCCAGGGATTGAAGGCTGGCACTGATCCTAAATCTCCTGAGTACTGGGGGACACCGAAAGATAATGATCAGAGGATGGTAGAGATGTGTCCCCTAGGATTTCTGCTAGCTGTAGCACCTGTCTTTTGGCAATCGTTAAATGAAAAGGAGAAAGAGAATGTGGAGACTTGGTTGGGAAATTCTATCAATTCCAAAAAGTGCGTCTGCAAACCTCTTCTGGAAAGGTCCAAATGTGCTGATTTTCACAGTATGCCAAACACGAATTGGCTCTGGTTCAGAGTGTTCGCCAATCTTGGCCTGAAAAAGAACGGAGCCAAATATTCTCAAGAACGGATCGATCAAGATATCATACATCTGAACTCCTTCTTCCGGGGCGAAGGCTGGTCCAATGATGGCCCAGAAGGTATCTGGCAGCAGGATTACTACAGTGGAAGCTTTGCTATCCAATTCCTCCAGCTGCTCTACGCTAAACTGGCTGGCGACGATGATCCCGCAAAGTCTGCAGAGTTCAAAAAAAGAGCACAAGACTATGCACTCGATTTTGTGCATTATTTTGACGAAGAAGGTGAGCAAATTGATCCGAAGAAGCTCGTGTACTTTACTTATGATATGCATGTAGGTCGTGCTGTGCCATTCGGCCGTAGCGTTGGCTACCGATTTGCGATGGCAGGCTTTTGGGGGGCAATTGCATACGCTGGTATTGACTTGCCAAGCCCGTTAACATGGGGGATAGTTAAAGGGCTCCTTCTGCGACATCTACGATATTGGCAGACTCAAAACCAGATCTGGAGCTCAACGGGTACCTTGACTATTGGGTATTGTTTTCCAAACATGTATGTGAGTATATTTCTCTCCCTTCTTGATGAACGAGCTAAGTTTGTGGTAGATGGCGGAAAATTACAATTCTCCGCAGAGTCCATATTGGGCCTGTCTAGCATTCATTTGCTTAGCGGTGCCAGAGGATCATCCCTTCTGGACTTCTCCAGAGGAGCCTTATCCAACAACGCTGTTGCCCGCTGTCAAACCTCTGAAGCATCCCGGTCATATTATCAGCTATCTCGGAGGTCACCGCATGATCTTATCGTCTGGTCAAGCCTGCAGCTATCCGATGAAAGGGACCCATGCAAAGTATGGGGCTTTTGCCTACAGCAGCGCATTTGGCTATTCTGTGCCCACTGGCTGTTTCACTCTCGAGCAATTCGCTCTAGCCTCTCAATTAGGTCTTTCAGACGATGGCGGTGAGTTTTGGAAGACCCGACGACTTTGCGAGGAAGCCTTGACTGAGACATATGACGAAACGCCGGTTCTAAGATCTCTCTGGAAGCCATTCCACGATGTCAAAATCACTACCTTTCTTATCCCTCCATGCCAAGAGACGCCGAACTGGCATATTCGAGCTCACAAGATAGAATCAGGTAGAGATGTAATGACCGCGGATGGATCTTTCGCCATCTGCAACGAAGCAAAAGATACAGGAAGACCCCTGGACATCTATAATTCACAGAGCTGCGAAGGTACAATGCCAAAAATCATCGGCAATTATGACTCCAATACTCCAGAAGGTAGTTCTCGTGGCGGCGTAGGTTCCTTCGCCGTTTCGAAAGGAGCTGCAGGCATTGCGGATCTATCACCCAAAATTGAAAGAACAGCAATGCTTGTAAACGCTGATCCTAACTCGAATCTGGTTGAGAGTAGAACTGTTATTCCAACTTTGCAGCATACTATCGCCAAGAACACAACTGTTTGGTATATTGCTGGGATCTATGCAAAACCTGCCAAAGAAGGAGTGCTTCCTCCGACATATCTGGATGGCTGGGAGCACAAGCCGAAGATACCTAGATGGTTGGAAGACATTATCAGCGAATAAGTGAAAACTTTGTAGTATTCTACTTTGTAGATTGATGAATGCCTGTATTTAGGCAAAATACGCAAACTTAACTTTGGGTTTGAACAAACATCCCGAAGTCCGAAATAAGCGACGAGTTATGGCAAGGTACATGATTTGCATATTGCAAAAGCAGTAAAGTTCTTTTTGAGAGTATCTCTTTAGCCATATTCATTCCAAGACCACCAATCCTGCCAAGGTAGATGCTCATTTGTGCAGTAATGAATATCCGTCTTGGACGTCAGCCTCGTAAGATGCTTCTTGGCATCTCAGGCCACACCACATCGCAACCTCAGCTGTTCAGATATCGATGCCCAGAGTACCCCACTACAGAGTGTGATCCCACCTCTAGATATGCCAAGTTAGCAAGCCGCACCCTCGTAGCATTCTACAGGCGTTTACCCCGCTCATCGATAACAATCCTTCTTTCCCGTGTCGGTTAAATCGCGAGCACCCGTTCCCCGGACTGCGGGGCATGGGGGATCGACTGGAGCCAAGCCGTATTGGAGCAAGGTAAACTGAATTGCAGCATGACCTGTCTGGCAACAATATGCCAGGGTCATATGGCTTCTGCCAGGGATTGGTGTCTGACCAAGACAATTGGCTGTAGCTGGCTCGTATCACAGGTGCGATATCTCAATTCAGCAAAGCTTGTGTTTCGTTGGAAGAGATTGGCTTTGTCCCCTTTGACGACTACATCAATGAACTGCTTCTTCACGACGGGCTTCTTCTGAGCCATCTCTGTATTGTTGAAGCTCACATCAGACATTCCTCGCAGGCTTTACTTGAAATCTACAATTCACCGTTTGTTTAAAACCAGCAAGATGGGAGCAGGAGCTAAATTCTTGCAATGGGTGGTGAAGAACGAGTCTATGAAGAGGTTTGCAAATCATTTCGACAAAAGTATTAGTTACTGACTGATTGTGATATAGTGATCCGTAAGACCAGCTTCTAACCCTCATAGGACAAGCTAGTATTGACAGAACTCAGACCGGAGATTTATGGATGGCGAGTCTTCATGCTCGCCTGCTCTGGTAAACATCTATACCGGTAGACTTGTAATTCTCTCTCACTGACTATTGTAGCTTGCTTCGGTGGAATGTTGTTTGGCTGGGGTAAGTTAGGGGAATCCCCTGAGTCTTTGAGATGGAAGCTGACGTGGCGCAGATATTGGGTCGATCGGAGGCATCATTGTTATGCCCGCTTTCAAGAAGTAAGAGCCTGGATCGGGCGCAGTGACGGATGATCTTTGTTCTGACTTTATCAGGGAATATGGCATCGCGGGTCTCAATGCGAAGGCCGCAGCGGCTCTTTCTGCGAACAGTATGTGGAACTTTCAAGATTAAACCAGGGTCGAGACGACATTATCATCTTTGCGTAGTTCAAGACCCGTACTGAGCCTCCATAGTTGTTAGCACTTTACAAGGCGGTTGTTTCTTTGGAGCACTAGCTGCGGTAAGTCTGCCAACAAGAATTCCAAGTCTACACAACTGACTGATGGGTCTTAGTACTGGGTCGCAGACCGTTTCGGACGCAAACCCGCTCTGCTCACCGCGGCATTGATCACGACCGTTGGAGTAGTGTTCCAAGCCGCATCTTCGGGTCATATTGCTGTGCTCTATATTGGAAGATTGATAGCTGGTTTCGGGTAAGTGTTGAGCATGGTGCAGCATCAGAAACAGCGCTAAAACAAATCATAGTGTTGGCGCAGCCAGTATGCTCACACCACTTTATGTATCTGAGAATGCCCCAAGAGGTAATTTAAGTCATTATTGTACTTTGTGAATGCTGGCTAATTATCCGCAGCTATTCGAGGAGGGTTGACCGGTCTCTATCAACTATTTATTGCAGCTGGTAATACTCTAGGAGATTACAGGCTTTGGAAACTCCTATACTGATATATTCCAGGAACTATGCTTAGTTTTTGGGTCAACTATGTGAGTATGCTTATGTAAAACTTTGATCCAGCGACTGACTGCCACAAACAGGGGTGTTTGCTCCACCTTACAAAGAATAATGTTTGGATTGTGCCTCTAGTCCTTCAAATGCTACCAGCCATGCAAGTCTTACCTTTGGCAGAATTTTGGCCAGAACTAACTGTGGGCTACAGTTGTCTATTTGTCGGTATCGCGCTGTGCAATGAATCACCACGATGGCTAGCTAGGAAGGATAACTGGGAGAAAGCTACAAAGGTCCTTTCAACAGTTAGCAAGTAGGTTGATACTTTTCAGACGAAATATTGAGTTACTAATAGTCGATAGCCTTCCACCTGATCATCCTTACATCCAAATGGAGCTTGCAGAGGCAAGTTATTCTTGGTCTGGGTACCACCCGTTGGCTAACAGTAGATCATCTAGATGAGGGAGCAGCTAGACAATGAGGTATAACCGATTACCTAGCTCTGGGTATTGTTTTTGCTAACGCTTGTAGGCACTCTTAGTTGGCGGTGCTAGTTTCAAAGACCTCATGCGTGAGATGTGGACGATTAAGGGGAATAGGAACAGAGCTCTGATATCCATTGGGCTCATGGTTTGCCAACAAGTAAGTACTAGCATATGCTCTAGGCATCTTCATTCTTAGAGGATATTTATACTAACACAGCATTAGATGACTGGAACGTAAGAATCGCCTTTTTAACCTCAGTAGTGGTATCATGGCTAACTTTTTAGAAACGCTATCAACTATTACGCACCACAAATCTTCCAGAACCTCGGAATAGCAGTCCGTCGCACCCGAGCCTTTCTCTAAGTTCCAGAAGACTAATAATTACATTGTTACAGAAAGAACAAACCGGTTTATTCGCAACCGGCATCTACGGCATCGTGAAAATGGTCACCTGTGCAGCATTCTTGCTTTTTGCTGCCGATTCTCTAGGAAGACGTAAGAGTTCACACATACTTTCCCATAAACAGATCCTAACGAACACTTCCCAGGTCGTTCACTCCTATGGACATCCATAGCCCAAGGCTGTGCTATGTTCGTCATTGGATTCTACGGTACGCCTCAAATTCGTGCCCCGTCTCGAAACCGTTTCCGCAACTAACAAAATGCGCAACTTCTAGTGCGATTCCTACCACCTGTAGCCGGCGCCAGCATCCCACCAGTCGGTTATTTTGCACTGACATGTATCTTCCTCTTCGCCGCTTTTTTCCAATTCGGATGGGGCCCCGTTTGTTGGATCGTGGTATCTGAGATCCCTACAGCACGCCTTAGAGCACTGAACGTTGCCATTGCCGCCGCGACGCAGTGGTTGTTTAATTTCGTGGTTGCCAGGGCGGTGCTTACTATGCTTGTCACCGTGGGGGCGAATGGGTATGGGACATACTTCGTGAGTGTCATCCACTTTGTGATCCTGCGGCCATGGTCTCTACAGAGGGTCCGCATTTCCGACCGATGGGATATACTGACTTGACATCCGTAGATTTTCGGTTCCTTCTGCTTCTCCATGTTCTTTTTTGTCTGGTTTTTGATTCCCGAGACCAAAGGCTTGAGCCTTGAACGGTATGTTCTCTTAGACCCCAAGATTCATTGATAACCACAGCTGACTGGTCTCTTGAATGGCAGGATGGATGATCTTTTCGGTGTCACAGAGCTTGCAAAGAATGTCAATGATGAGGAGCTTGGTGAACGTGTTACAAGTACGGATGTAGCTGGCGAGAAGAACCCCACTAGCATGACTACGGAACACGGGTTGGAAGCCAAGCAGGCCTAATGAGTTGGATAAGTTGGAATTTGGCGATTACTGTGATCCAAATGAGGAAGATAATAATGACTTTTATGGACATCGTGATGTCAAAGTAAAGTATAAAGATAGCATATCATTTGAAGGGAGTCTTTGACACGAAGGCTTTTTGTGCTAAACAGACTACTATGAATTTGCTATTACAGAAAGAAAGCCCTAGTATACCTGCAGTGCTAGTTTATAGTCAATTAGTGTCCATCTTCACTTTTGATAAGTAATTGTAGTACAACACAGAAATGTGGGGCTAAGTTAACCTGAAATCGAGTTCCAGTTAAAAGGAATCATCTCTGTTTCATCGCCATTTTCTTGGTTTACATAAGTAGGAAATTTTCAATTCTCGTAGCGAGCTAATTTTTTGATGTGTCCTACGCTACGCCATGAAATGCATTCACTCATTTTTGTCCAAAGTCATAAGTCTTTTCAGAATTTCAACACGTCGCTTCTCTCTACTTACTTTCGGCGAAAGAGTTGATGAAAGCAGCCAGCTTCTCAGCTCCCTCCAAGGAAATGGAGTTGTAATTGCTTGCGCGAATGCCGCCAACACTGCGGTGGCCCTTGAGACCTGTAAGGCCAATCTTTTCAGCACCAGCAATGAATTGCTTTTCTGACTCATTAGTATCTTGGGACTGTTGCATTGGGTCAGCATATATGCATATGAACACTGGAATAGTACGAACCTTTGTCACACGGAAACAGATGTTCATTCTTGAGCGAGCGCTCTTGTCAGAAACGACCTAAGAGAAATTAGCACACGATGTGGAAAGCACTTGGTCTTAGGTTACCTTATAGACGTTGGAGTGTGCGTCGAGCGCAGCATAAATGAGGTTGGCCTTCTTCTCTGCAATAGCTTGCTGTCCATCAACCTTATCGCTGAAAGTTTTAAGGAGGCTCTTCAGGACTTGGCCAGCAATATAAACACTGCAAGACAATCAGCTACCCTGTTTCGATAGTGACTTGTGTTGACTTACTCAAAGATGCTCAAAGTGTTGTACAGACTGTTGTTTTTTGCAATAGTTTCATAAGAGAGCACAATGGGGCCGATTGGCAGACCAAGCTTTCTCATCAGCGAAGGAGATGGCGTTGCAACTGTAGGTGGAAGCAGGCTCTTCTTGATGATAACGACTGTAACACCCGTGCAGCCAAGATTTTTCTGAGCACCAAAAAAGATGAGCGAGAAGTTCTTCACCGGGATGCGACGAGAGAGGATATTTGACGACATGTCTGCAACCACAATCGGCTCCTCGTCTTGTCCGTTTGATTTCAAAACTTCAGGGAACCCTGGAAACTCAACACCATCCACTGTCTCGTTGTCGCAGTAGTACACCATTGCCGGGTTCCTGGACAGATTCCAAGACTTCTCTTCAGGGATCTTGCCAAATTTTCCATCGTTAATCTTTCTGGCATCGGTAGCAATATTGACGTGTTCCGGGCCTAATAACCTTGCAGCTTCTTGGCTGGCTTTCAGAGACCAGGATCCGGTGACAAGGTAATCGATCTTCAACTCCTCCTCTACTGCTTTTCGCAACTCAGTCGCGATGACATCCTCACTAATGTCTTTGCCATTAGTGATGCCCAACTCTTTCAAGATCTTTTGTTTCCGCTTTTCTACCCAGATGCCGACCATGTTGTACACTGTTGCAGAAAATTCTCCAGAGCCACCTCCTTGCATGAAAAGAACTTCGTAGTCGTCTGGAATATCCAGGTAGGTAGCTAGATCTGCCTTCGCAGTATTGAGCACATCTTCGGCAATTTTGGATCTATGAGAATGTTCGGCGAGCCCAAGTCCAGTACCATTGTAGTTCACCAGCGCCTGTGCCGCCGTCTGCAGGACAGGTGTGGGCAGAAGTGCTGGCCCAGCCCCAAAATAAGTGATCTCCTCGCGCTGTGTCATCTTGTGGCAGAATTAAGGCGTACGAGAGGCGTGCAAGACCAGTTCGTTCAAATGTCGTTTGATAGGTGAAGTAGTTTATTTGCGTCGTGGTGTTGCGGCGAGATTGGGACTGAAAGTGGCAGATATATACCAGGTGGTAGGAGTATGGGCTTCGTATCGCTCTCTAGCTGTGTTGAATTAGTGGTTTGAACCTCTGATGCCTGGTATCTGTATGCACTCCTTGATAGAAAATATTTGCTCCGCTTGCGGAGGGGTAATTCCGTCTAGCAGTTCTTTCCAATGGGAGATTCGCGAAAGATAGGAAAATGGGAGAACACGTACGCTATATCGCCGCTACCTTGGGTCAATTGAGTCGCAAATGGAGTTGTGCGTGGTGATGAGTGGAAGTTGGCAGGTGGTGATGGTGTTGGGTGTGATGGTGACGATGAGTCAAGTCAAATTAACTTTACCCCGGATTGTACACTGAGGTGGGCTGTTTAGCGTCACCAGGATATGCACGGCTCCTGTGGCCAATCACTAACTTCTTCACCACCCTAATGCTCATAACCACAGACAGAGCGGCTCAGGGTGTGCTTAATTTATCAAATAGAGACACGAATTCTATGGTCTTACTCGTTTACAACTGTGTTCATGTTAAGGATGTAGCCTAAGAAGTGGTGGTAGCGAATTCCCAATAGACGGTCCTGCCCTTTCCTACATGCCTACAATGCAGCTCAATACTGCAGGATGGAACTCATAGGTCGCATGATCTGGTATTTGCTTTCCCAGATATTAGGTTAACCATTAATGGAGTCCATATTATTATACAAAGTTCCGTCTACATCCAAGGTATCAGCAAGAAATTGGTTCCATGCTGCCCAATCAATGGGCTCCATTGGTCGTGTATTGAGCATTGCTGAATCCGCGGGGAAGACTGAGTCACTGAACTGATTCATTGAAATATTTTGGAAACGCTGTTGACCATAATCTGAGGTGAGTGGCACACCAGAAGGATCATACGCAAGCATAGTTCTTGGTTGTAAGGTGGGACCGTCTGCAATTCGAAGACTTGCAGCATACGCCTCGATACTATCCCAAGAGTGCGTGGTTGAGGTTTGCTGTCCCTGAGACTGCAAACTTCCGAAAATCGTCATTTCTCTGGCCTTTTTGGCCGTCTGATACAACTTTTTGATTGGGCGCCATAATCTGCTGCCTTTCGCATCGGAGACTCTTTCTTCGTATTTTTCGTACACAACATTGATGATTTCCCAACCTATCTCTGCAAGAGGACCCTGCTTGTAAGTGCATAACTCGGCCAGAGTGACGGCCAGTGGATGCCATTGCTTCCACGTGCCCAACATCCACTGCCATGGAACTGTTTTTTGATTGGTCGTAAGATCTTCAAGAAGCTTGAAAAATATGACACAGTTACCTAGTATAAGGTCCTTGCTAACTAGTGGCGCTGTCGACATGTCCGAGCTTCGCATGGGAAAACGAAGAACAATGAAGGCTTTAAGTTGCATATTCTTAGCAAGGGTCGAACACATCCAAAAGTAAGGATCATTTGTGTCGCAGTGTTTGATCACTTTCTCCTCTAAGATGTCACAGAACTCCTTCGCAAGAGCCTCCTTTTGCTGCCAGCGACCTGAAGCGTCATTCTTTACCATCTTAATCTCTGGGTCCACAGATGGCGCAAAGTGCAGCTTGCTATACAGCGTATATGCCTCATAGGCAATAAGACTAAAAGTCATGATCGTCGGGCCGTCTCTGCTCACTATTGGGCGAAGATCGCTAGGATCCAGATCTTCATCGTCGATATTTGCAGGACGTAAGGTGGTGAAGTCGATTTCGGTGATAATGGGGTCAAATGCCCGGTCTTCGGATTGCCAGATATCGTGTATGCACAGTTGCCACCATAAGCGGCGGCGCATTTCAGTTTCGAATGGAGTGAAAACAGAACCGGAGCTTTCTCGGTGTAATCCAAGAGCTTGAGCAATCCGTATCGCAACGCTCAATAAAGTCCATGCTTTTCGACTTCCACTTCCCTGGCGAAAACAAACCTAAATAAGTGTCAGTGATGGCTTCTTGGTCAGCAGGCTGAGAAGACGCACCAAAAAGATGACTAATGCTTGCAATGACACAAAATCTACATCGTCGAGGAAGTTGGCATTGTGGAGTGCTGTACTTGACGCGAATCTGTACCGCTCACTTAAGACGTCCTTGGACTGTCCAAAGTACTTGATACATTCCGGATTAGACACGCTGCACACGGCTGCAAAGTACACCGCAAACATGAGGGCTTCAAGACTTCGTTCTACAGCGAGCACATCAAGATCATGGGCTCGAGCAAAAATGGTCGACCTAATCGTAGGCTTATGCAATATTTTGCAGATTGGATCTACCCGAGAGAAGTAGATGTCGCATAATGTACGAGCGTGAGCAACAAATGGATGGAAGGCTCTCAAATCCACCATCTCAGGAGATTCATTGAAGAGCATGGAGGTCATGGGTTGCGATGCTTGGTGGGCGGGCGGTGTTGATTTAAGGTTGTCCTCTTCTTCCTCATCTTCGGATGGTTCATCTAATAACTGCTTCAGGCCATCGACTTCTGCCGTCAAGCTGGACCAGAAGTGGTTGCTAGCCTGGTGCGTTTCATTGGATTTATGAGGGCCCGGCTTTGCATAGCTGATAGGCCGGTCACTCTCCGTTACCCAGATCCCTTCTTTCTCAGCCGAAGGAATTTGGTACAAAGCCGGATTTGGCTGGATCTCCTGCGTAGGAAACTGCACAGGTACTTCCGTGGCCCGAGTCTCCGCTGTCTTGGTGACGAGGTTCTCCAGTCGGGCTATACGATCTAGTAGTTCTTGATGCTTGCGTGGATCTCGTCGAGTGCGAACGCGAGGCGGGTAAGCGCATTCCATGCCAAAACGACGGCATGATGCACAAGGAGCTCCTCGGTCGCACTTGATCTTCCTCTGGCGACATCTCTTACAGCTCAGGGGTTTTGGTGCGGGGTTGGGTGATGGTTCCCGATTTATTTTGGAGGGCGATGTGCTCCCCCTCTGGAAATCCCATTCATTTAAGGCTACTGCGTCGACGTCGGCCATGGTGTTTGCGCCTGAACTCTGGTAATAGGCGAAATGGCTGTGGTCAACTTATAACTTATAGTACGAACGAGACAGGTTAAACCGAACGTCGGCGGATTTACAAGTCCGCCCCTCTCTGTGAATGGACAAAAGAAGGAGTTCTCGGCAAGCCACCAGAAGCCGGGGCCATGTTAGAACAGTCAGTCACATGATACAATCAACGAAATGTCCCACTCAATGGACTAGTGATGGTGTGCTATCTAGCATAGATAGGAGTGCCGAATATACAGCAATGACATGCCTACTTCTACTACGGAGAACGACAACTGGAAGCTTGTTCTGCGGTTGGTAGCAGTTAGTGCTACCGACCATGTCAAGTAGATGGAAGGTCTCTATTAAATCTTAACGTAAAAGGAACTATGGAAAGACTAACGTGCACGGTAGGGGGCAGTCCAAGCTTTGTTAACAACTTTCTTCTCCTTCCATGCTTACAATTAAACTCTTCTGGCCTGAAGCCATCGCTTCCTATTTCCTCCCTCGGGTACCAGTTCAACATCGTGGTCGCTTGCGTTTTCACCGGTGGTGCTATACACTTGCTCCTCAGCACGAAGGTTTCTTGACATTACCCCGAAAACAGCAAAAACAACAACCATGACAAACTCCATCAGGATAGCCAGACAAACTCGGTAGGTGATGGGTCCTGTATAAGCATTGATATCGTGGTCGAAAGCCGAGACAAGAGAATAGAACACCCTGACACCAAGGAAAGGTAGAGCAATAGCGATGGCTATCAAAAGCTATGCTGGTCAGTAATTTTACTCAATGCAAGGGATATCGAATTACCTTGTGGGGGCCATTGCCTCTGTTTGTGATTCGCCATGACAGGCCTGTAAGAAGAGCTACGGCGAGGAATATGGTGACGAAGAGTATATACCCAATTTTCTGAAGTGCTGGCCCCTGGTTTTGATTCGATTGGTAGCCAAGGATAATCAAGACCATAGCACCAACAACGACAATGTGAAAAATCAAAGCGGGTATGATTGTCAACAGGACTGGTTTCAAGCCACGAATATAATGGTTCCTACAGGGCAGTCAGTGTGTTCTTCAAGGTGAGAAGTGGGAAAGAATAGAATTACAACTTACGATTCGTGCAAGATTCCAATGAAAGAAAGCATCAGGGGTGATAAGCCAATACCACTGGTAATGCTTGTACTTGAGTTTGTGATCCCGCTAGAGTCATTGCGCAGCTGTAGAGCCGAGCTGACAATTCGAAGCGTGCAAAAGGCGAGTAAGTATCCCCAACCCAGAGCTCCTTGCCAAGAATGCTTAAAGGCGCAAAAGGCTACTGGAAGTATAAGGATGAGGTAAATTGCTAATTCTGCTGCTGCCAGTTGTCCAGTTTCGGTACGCAATATCCTAGCGAATTTCGATACGGTTTGAATAAGATCGAGAAGTACGAGAGACTTTCAGTTCGGGTGCAAATTAGAAGCTGTGAAGGATATTGATTTATGCGATTTTCTCTGCTCTATATAGCGCAGAGCTTCTGCCACTTATATATACATTGATGATTGCCATAGCCACCCAAAGGTCGCTGTCTACATCTAAGCTGAGCGATAGCAATATCAGTGGGTCAACCGAGACCGAGAAAGCTGCGCCCACAGAGCATGACTGCATAGCAAGGCCATACTCGGACAAACAGCAGATCAATTGAATACTAGGCTGATACTTCTTGAAAGTACCAAGGCGTTGTCTGGTAAAACGCTGTGTAATGCCTCATGTGCAAATGCTGTGCCGCTTTCATTCATGGTTGACGTACGACACAGGTTCGCTTTCGGTCTCGGCTTCGGTATCGCTAAGCAATACCATTGGCTGATACTTCACAATGCATCATACCTTAAAAGTGTACCATTGAAGATCTATGAGACGTGCGGTCTTACAACAGTTTTACTTATTGTACTCATTGGGCAGTGATGTGATAACCTAGATATTCTTACTAATCCAGAACAATAGCTCTAGGGTCTTTAAATAAAAGAAGAATAAGCGATTAAGCCTAAGTAAAGACTTGTCGTGAATGTTAACTCGGCATATGGGTTGTTGCAGATCACGATGCGTTGGGCTCAACAGAGGTGTATAGAATGGTCCTATCTACATATGTTCGCCTGACTCTCGATAATTTGCAACCTTCTTCTTAACACAATTTTAAGTGCAAAAAACAATGCATACGAAGTTAGAAGGCAGATGTCTCTCAGACCGGTTAAGTAACTGTAACAAATACGAACACCACGATAATTCTTGCGGCCGGCCCGTGACGATGAATAACAAAGCTATAGTATCTCCATTAGCATCAGTACTTTAGTCAATACACGGGACTGAATAGTGTATGAGTTTCCTGCACTAGTGATAAAGAAACCCAACGTTGACGGATAATTAATAACTTACACTCGAAAAAACTGACAAGCGAGCAGCTTGAAATCATTTCTTCCGATCGTCACCATGCTACCCTATCTACGCTTCTCATAGTTGGGGATTATGTGTAAGTCATATTGTCATGTTTCGATTGCCGCCTTCCCCGAGGTTGCTGTTTCATTCCTTTCCTTCCCTGCGAGACCTGTGCATTGGGACGGCAAAGAAGCCGGGTATATCACGTGATCGGAGCGGTAAGGAACGGAAATGCAGTATACTCTTATTAATATGACCGAATATGCAATATACTCTTACTAATGTGGCCTCCTCTTCAAACTACGTATGACAGGGTTGGAAAGCAATTTCAACAATCTAACGCACGGCGAGTCAGACTGGCTAAGTATAAAGCCCGGCCTTTCTCAAATTTATCCTCTTCTTTTGTCATTCCTCACATCTCCCCTTCACTTTTCAAGCTACTCGAGCCAATTGCAGATTGTAAAGGCCCTCAACTGAACACATTTATATCCAACATGTCCCAAAAAATGCACACGGCCGTGGTAACTGCCGCAGTTCGAGGTCCACTCGAGACGATACAAGTTCCAACCGTTGCTCCAAGTGCAGGCGAAGTTCGTGTTCGTGTCAATTGGACAGCATCAACACCATTGGACTTACACCAGAATGATGGCGGATTGTTGGTCAATCATCCACAAGTGCTTGGTGATGGTGTGGCTGGAACAGTTGTTGAGCTTGGTCAAGGAGTGAAGGGACTGAAAGTTGGTGATTCTGTCTTTGGATTCTGCTGGAGGGAGCGGCAGGAGAAAGCCCACCAAGAGTTTGTTACGGCACCAGAATATCTATTCGGAAGAGTGAAATGCCTTTTCATCTCTGGTTGTTTGAGTTGTGCTAATATGATCCCTTAGGTTCCTGATAACTGTTCACCACAAGAAGCTGTTACACTACCCAACAACTTCGTAACTTGCTTTCATGCTATAACCAAAGATCTAGAACTACCACTCCCGTGGCCAATTCCTCAAAACTACCATCCGGAACACGCAGATTCTCCCATCTTAATCTGGGGCGGCTCGTCATCAGTTGGGCAATTTGCACTCCAGATTTTCCGACACTGGGGATATACCAACCTATTTGCTACCTCATCCACTCAACACCATAAGCTCCTGCAATCATTTGGCGCGAAGCAAGTTTTCGATTACAGAAACTCGGATGTAGTAGAGTCTATTCTGAAGGCTACTGGCGGTCCAGTTCCATTTGTGCTGGACTGTATTGGATCTAAGTATGGAAGTTTAGAGCCAATTTCGAAGATGGTCGCAAGGGGAAGCAAAACCGCCATTCTTTTACCTGTTATTATCAAAGATGCAACCGAGGATGATGCACCTATTTATGACATGGATGTGGCTGCAGCCGCTGCATGGAAGGATGGTGTTGTGGTTAGAGGAGTGCGGACGCATTACTATCTTCAGGTGTGTAATCTTTGCTTGCCTTATTTTCTTGTACACCTGCACAAATCTTATCCTTTGAGAAGCATTGCTTTCCGTGTTTCCTCAGCTTTAAGAAGTGCAAATTCGTGAGCACTATACTGACGGGTTCACAAGGACGAGTTTTTCAAGGAGAAACTGCAATCAGAGATCATGCCCACTCTGTTGGCGGAAGGGGTCGTAAAGCCCAATAAGTTCAAGATTGTAGAAGGAAAGACCCTTCTCGACAGAGCCCAAGCTGCTTTGAACATGCTAAGGCGAAAGGAAGTTAGTGGTGAGAGACTGGTTTGGAAAGTATCTGAGTAAAGAAAGAGAAACTAGGTATATTGCTCACAGTCTATGTGGGTTGATTATGAAGCATCAGCGGTTATTTGAAAGAGATGTCCTAAATATTCTTTCCTTTCTTGTCTAAGTTCATTGAAACCTTATGTCCTGTCGCTCTATTTCTTGTTACCGAGTGAGGTAGCAAAACACGACGCATTATACGATGTCTTTGAACGACAACCATAAAGCCTTTACTCCTTGCATAATCATACCTCTCAGCTCTACACACCTATCCACTTTCAATGACAGATATCCTTCGATTTGTATCTACGTTTAGACTTGAAGAAAGCCTAATCACATGACGCGAGACATTCACCGCCGTGACCGAGTGTGGCGCAGCTGATGGAGTCAAACTTCTGACGTGTCTGACAAGTCTCCGAACGAGGTACCATAATAATGTCTTCGAATAATTAATCACCCTCTCATTCTGATCTAAGCCTCTCTTGATCGGAGGTTGCATTTGCTGCCGTCCTGTTGAGACATTACATTGACATTCCTGTGCAAAGGCCAAGATCATAGCGAGATGGCAGACCACCTTGGGAGAGTATTGAGGCCCCATCACAAATCAAAAGGTGGCTGCAAGACATGCAAACTTAGGAAAGTTAAGGTATGTTCTATTCTTATCATGCATTGATGATTATCCAATCTTTTGTACCCAATCAGCTCTGACGATCAGCAGTGTAATGAAGCTCGACCATCATGTGCTGCATGCTTGCGTCGTGACATACTCTGCGAATATGGCGTTGAGAAATCTAGGAGGCCTGTCCGTGATGAGGCGGCAGTATCCTCTTCAGCATCGCCACAGCAAGCACCTTCACCAGTAGCACCTTACCCAGCATTTCAAAACTTCGAGAGTGCACTCTCTGTTGAATCCACTGAGCGGCGCCTGCTAGAGATGAAGCTCGTGCATCACTTTACAACGCAAACCGTCACTCGGGACTTTCTTTCTGTTCACGATGAAGGCGTCTTCACCATGTGGGTGGAAACCGCGCCAGCTCTTGGCTTCAAGCACGATTTCCTCTTGAACATGATAATATCAATAGCTGCCTTACACATGACCAAAATCGAGCCTGGTCGCGAAGACATGGCGGACACACATCGGCTGTATTTCAACGCCGCTATAAAGCAGCATCGCATCGCGCTCAGTAAGATATCCCGGGAGAACGCTGAGGCTGTCTGCATTGCAAATACCCTGGTGACGCTACCGACGTTTGTTCTTCTGCAGAATACCGAAGTCGCGCGATATTCTCCTCCTCTGCAAGTTTTCTACCTTTTGAGAGGCAGTGTTCCTGTGTACAAGCAAGGCCTGCCCCTTCTAGCTCGCGACAGTATGGTGCACCGTGTGGTCTCGGCGAAGCCGAATATGCTCGATTACCAGATCGAAGCACAAAAGGAAAATTATCGCCAACCATTCGAAGCCCTGCTAAAATGGCGAGCTCCCAATGAAGAGATAGACGACGAAAGCCAAAAGGCTTATGAACATGCCCTTAGCCACATTGGCTGTATTCTACACTACATTGAAGAAAACGAGAACGCATATGTATTGCGGCGTGTTTTTTATAGCTTTCTGGTCTTGTGTCAACAAACCTTCGTTGACAGAGTAAATGAGCACAACCCTCGCGCTTTGGTTATCCTTGCACACTATTTCTCCCTCATCAAGGCTGCTGATGGCGTTTGGTGGATGCGAGGCATTTCCGAACGCGAAGTTTTTGGTATCCAAAGCATCCTCCCAGAAGTCTGGCAGTGGGCAATGTCTTGGCCATTGGCGAGGCTTGCTCTGTATGCATCGATGGCTGCGCCGCAGATGGGCCCTTGAGGTTCCGTGGTGGTGGATGGTGGCCTATTTGATCCATGGTGAACTTAGGATTCATCAAGCTCATTCTGCACAGTCGGCATAGGCTGGGCATATAGGGAGAATGCAAAAACTCGCGGTAAACTGTTGATTTTGAGACGAAAATCTCTATGTTACTGTCTATATATTTCCTTATTTCCAGAAGTGTCGGCGCTCCAGATTCCAAGACCGAGAATAATCATCAAAACACCACAAGGCCCTATCATGTCCACAAGTTGCACATAGCAAGGCATTCCACAACACTTGCCCTTGCTCTACTGCTTCTCTGGCTTGCTGTCTTGACCGTTGTATTGCTGTTGTCGATACACAGGGGGGTTCTGGCTTGCGTTTGGATAGGAGTTGTATTCTTGCTGCTGGTATGGACCTGGGGATAGGGTTGCGTGGGGATGGCTGTTGTACTCTTGCGGGTAGGAAGATGGATAGCCCTGTGGATGCTGCTGCTGCGCCGCCGCAGCCATGGCCTTTCTATCCTGTCGCTTATCGTCGGAACTTGATAATGTTAGCGGTCGTGCTCAATGCCTAGGGCTCCGTGGACTGACTCCTTGATCTTGTTCACGACGTAGCAAGCTCCACCGATAAGCATGGCTTTGGAGATTAATCCCATATTGATGATGTTGAGGTGGGAGGAATGTGCGATAGAAGTTGTGATAATCGGAAAAGAGATAAATGTCGATCTGAGAGCGAAGTTGGATGAAGTCTTACAATCTTGGAGGTGTTTGAAGTTGTCGTGTGGCTGAGGAGAATGGTTGATACAGAAAGGGGGGACACTTCCTCTTTATATATTGAGAAACTTATTCATGTCCATATCAAAGATGCTGCCGATCTCGAATTGACCTAGCACATAGATGCGATAGCGAGACCGTATCGAGCCCTCCACAGCCCCCAGCGCGAGCGAAGTCCCAGCCAGCGACAGCGCTTAGGCTAACCGAAATCGAGACCGAGGAGCGACGTTGGGTAAGCGACCATCCATGATATGCGACAGTGCAGATCATTCATTCTCTCGTGCTTACTGCGCACAGTCAAAGGAAGGATCTTATACGCAAAATTACCTGGAAGTGAGTGATACGGCCGCGAGGGTATTCGACTGCTACTGAAGGTTGTAACCGTATGTTGGGATAATGGGGATCCCATGAAGCTCATGAGCGTGCCTGTCGGGTAAGAATACCCCTGTCAGGGCCCTGCCGAGCACAGGTTATCGGAATAAGCAACCAAGTGTCTAAGAACACCAGATGACTATATAATCTGTGACCGGGTGTTTCCCCCGGTGTATAGGGAAAAGTAATACAGGGCCCACATAGGGAGGTTAGGAGATAAGGATAGCTCCGTACGGAGCTATCGCTATCCCCCTGAAGGAAAAGGGGGAGGTTAGACATATATATTTAATGAAGTAATACCCTTTTATTAAAGAGGGTAAGAATTATATAGACAACAGCTATAATACACTTAAGTTACCTCCATAGAGAGTTGACCTAAGCGTCGTAGTACGTCTATAAATCTAACACCTATCCGGTGTAAGTCTAGCGTAGCTTATATATATAGTTTCTAGGTCGAGCTCGAACCTATTCTTTTATATAAATCTTTGATCGATTAAAGTCTTACGTATCGGTTCTACCCGGGGTAAGACCTACACTAATTAGTGATTAGTTACCTTTAAACATCGGGGTCCATTTCACTATTACGACTCCGACCTATTAATTACAGAGTAGCTAGGACCTAAGCTATATAGCTGAAAACTAAGCTAAACGATAATCTAGTATTACCGTAATATCGTACGACGATGTTAGTCCTAATACTATAAATCGAATACGCTACCGACCTAGAGTCCTAGGGATACGATTTACCTCGTTCCGAAGAAGTTAATAGGACCTAGTCGGAGGCGAGACTAAATACATAGATACTACTCTTAGTTACGGACTAGGAGAACTATAAGTATAAAGATAAAGACCTTTAGGAGGATTACAAGTTATACTTTAAGGAATAGGAGGAAGCCTAGTTTACGATTACGTCTACTAAGGTACTATAGTACCTCCGTACGTACCTAGTTATATATAGAGTATAGGTTAAGTAATAGGTAGGCTCGAATTCATTTACCAAAGTCCTTTAGGAAGCCTTTACTAGGACTAAGTACTATACCTAGATAAAGGAAGATATCTAAGAATACCTAAAGAAGTATAAGGTACTATACTCCAACGAATACGGAGTCCGTACGATAGATAACTCTTAATAGACCTCTTAGATATAAGCCTTAAGAGGATAGACACTAAGCTCTTTAATATCTACCCTTAAGGTTCTACGAGGATAGCGAGGTATTATATAATAAAGCTTAGTCCCGACGGAGGTACTAAGACCTAGGATTAATAGTACTAAAGATCCTCCTTAACTATTCTTACGGTTTAGCCCTAAGGACTACCTAGTACTTACTCGATAATCCTAAGCCTCGTACGGATAGTAATAACCTACGCTATAAGTCCAAAGTTAAGTTAAAAGGGAGAATTCGTCTTAAGCCTTAATAGAGCTTATAAAAGTCTATTAGGAAGAAAAGAAATACGGGGGTAACGAGTATAATATCCTTAATATTAAGCTATAAGTATTCTACGACCTTTATAGCAAGATTAGAATTAAGGAGTACTAATTCTACTTAGTATTCTTAGTTATACTTAGAGGTAAAGTATTAGACTTCTACTATAACTAGATAGCTAAACGTTCGTACGAATTCCTAACGATAATTAATCTTACTAGAGCTTACTTCGAGACTAAAGAGCAAAGGTAGAAGTACCTCTTCGAGTAAAGAGAGATAACCTTATACGGTATACTTATTACAAACCCTAGTAAATCTAAACTCGAATATTTAAAGCTTATATTAGATAAGCTCCGTATAGTATAGTAAGGACTAACGAAAAAATACCAAAGTAAAAATAGCTTACAAGATTAGGTTTTAAATGCCTATAAGGGAATCCGGGAATATAGCCTAGCTTTGTTTAAGCTAGTACTAATATTCGAAGGACTTACTATAGATCTCTAAGCTATAATCGGTATAGCTATTCGGAACAAGGAAATAGTAGCCTATTACTAGGGCTACGGGGATAACTACAAAGAAACCCTAGCCTAGTACTAGACTAATAGGACTTATAACGCTTTAAAGTTACCGTAGCCTTATACGAACGAAGGAGGCTTTAGTAGAAGGAAATTCGGATCCCCGAAGGACCCTACTAAGGACCTATCCAAGAAATACTTTGTATATAAGTAGCTAGGGTATTAGTCTATAAAATATATACCTAAGGAAAGGAAGAAGGCGTACGAACGTTATAAAGAGTAAATATTCGTTGATATAGAGAAAGATAGTAACCTATAAGTATTCCTTATAGAGTATAAAGGTACCCTTAAATAAATAAGAGAATAGGACGAGTCTATCTAATATAAAGATAAAGAATAGTTTTATTTTATAATTAAACTAGAATAATAAATAACTTACTCTACTCCTAAAATTTATAACTAGATCTACGGACCCGAGACTATAAATAACTAGTACCTATATAAAGTAGGAGAAATTAATAGCTATAAGGTAGTTTTACTTCTAAACGACTAGGCAACTACTTATATATTTACCTATAACGATTAACTTACTCCGTACGAAGCTACGGTATTTACCTTAGAAGGGCGATACTCCTCTAAAGTCTTTTAAGGTATTATACTAGATACTAGAGCCGTAGGAGTCTTTATAGCTAGAGAACTATAGCTCTATATACTTTAGAAGCTTTAGGATATAATAGTCGTTCGTACGGACTAGGAAGACTATAAAATCAAGTTCGGAAAAGGGTATAGTATATTAAAAGGGACTATAACGATAGAGACCCCGTTAGGGCCTATTAAGTTCTACGTTATCCCGAATAATACCCTATTCTTATTCTATATCTAAGATATAGATAAAATAGGTATTAAGCTAGATAACCTTTAGAACATCCTAATCCAAGGGGATAAGATAGTCCCCGTTATACGGAAATAAAGGTACCTATAGATAATACTTAAGGCTATAGAAAAAGAGATTATCTAGAGTTACCTAATAGAGATAGAGTTTCGCTAATTATATCGACGATTTAAGTATCCCTCCGTACGGAGACTTACGATACTCCTTAAGCGCGTAGGGTACGAGGATATAGACTAGGGGTTAATAAAGTAGCTAACGAAGTTCTATATATAATATTAGTTATATTCCAAGGCCCCTAGACGATTTAAATTTACCCTAAAGGACGATTATAAATTTAACTTCTTAGTTTTCGTAGATATCTTTTACCTAGATAAGAAACCGGTCTTATACGTAGTCGACGAAGCTATATCGTTTAGAACTACTCGATTCTTAAAGAACTAAACGACTAGTACGATTTAGAATACTCTCCAAACGTACTAGATAGATATATACTTAGGACCGCTAGACTACTTTATCTATAACGCTAGGAAGAACTTCTCGTCTACGGAATTCTAAAGGGAGGCTTGTACGATATCCGTAGAAGTGAAAGAGGTACCTACGGAAGCCTATAATAGTATAGGGAAAGTCGAGCGATATTATACTCCTCTCCGACGTATATACGAAATCCTTAAAGAGGAATTAGAAGGCGAGAAGGTCGATAGAGAGTTAATACTCTAAATAGTAGTTAAGGTAGTTAATAATATAGCTAGGCCTAATAGCCTTATACTAATACTCCTAGTATTTAGAGCCTACCTAAGAATAACTTAAGTAAGCGCTTTATCGCCGTTTATAACTAAAAGGATAGATATAGTCTAGAAGGCTATAGAAGAACTCCGTTATACGAATACTAAACGATAAGTTAGTAAAGTACTAGTAATACGTAACGGCCTAGATACTTCTAAGATCCTAAACCTACTATTATAATCTAATATACGGGTCTAGAGAGAGAAAGGAGGCTAGACAAGACCTTATAAGCTATTGAATATAGAAGGGGAAACTTATACGGTTTAGCTACTATACTTAGTATTAAAATTTAGGACTACTATAGTATAGCTATTTTACTAAGAAGAAATCTAGTCTATACTAGCCTTAGAAAGCCTACTAAAGAAACCAAAGGATAAAAGGCCTGTACGGATCGTACCTAAGGTCGTAATTAATAGTAAGCCTAAAAGCGTATTAAAAGTATAGGTTACGACTATTACAAATAACGATAAGCTTAAATTTAATAAGCTAGGCTGTAAGGGTCGGGCCCTGGGTATTAAGCGCAGGATGCACCTGCGCTTGGGTAACCGCACGCTTATGTAATCGCACGTGATTACAAGCCACGTTGTCCTCAAGTCATTAGTGGGGTGGACGTCCGCCCCTTATATAGCGGAGTCCGAGCAGATAGTTACTCCCTCCTCATCGAACGTATTGAATACCACCACCCAGTCACTGTGTATACGTGCTCCCCCGTGACATTACGTTCGATCRCTAAAATGGCGTCTCCCTCGGGTTTTACCCCGGAGACCGAAACAAGTTCGTCGAGGAACGACACCCAACCAGAAGTGACGTCGAACGACGAACTATTACGCGCCGTTCGCGAGATGTATTCACGACAACTAGCCCTGGAAGCCGAGTTGAGGAACACGCGCTCCGCCATTGGAAGAGCGGAGACCGGAGAGGTCAGCCAGGATGATTCCACGAACACGCTGTTAAGAACCCTGATCCAGTCGCTTGCCTCATCGCCTCGCCAGGGCTCCGGCCAGGAAGAGTCGGCCCCCAGGAGCTGGAAGCCGGCGACCTGGGATGGAAAGGCGAACTCCTTTCGAGACTACCTACTACGGCTGAAGAGCTCATACCGCGTGCGCTCCGCTGTAAAACCAGCGCTCTCCTCCGGCTACTACTGGGATACCATCTACGATACGCTCCCAGCGCGCGAACGAGCTCGGATGAGACACTTCTGGGAAAAGGGAACCCCCGGGCAAGCCAAGGACCCCGAAGCTTTCTTCACGCAGCTCGACAAGATCTTCGGGGATAGCAACGAAAAGGCTAAGGCATTAGAACAGCTTAGCAGGTCAAAACACTCCTTGGGTCAACCATGGCACGAACACCAGCTGGAATTTGACGAACTCCTCCTGATTGCAGGCGGAGAGAGTTGGGATGACGGCGTGAAGATCGGATACCTTCGGAATACCTTCTCGAACCCCGCGTTGTTATACACGGCAACCATGCCTAGGATAACGGACTACTACCAGTTCTCCGAGGAAGTGGAACGGATTATGACAAACCTCGAAGAGACGGATCAGTTTAAGTCCGCCCATAAGAAATGGAGCGAGAGGAACAGGGACTCCGGGGCAAACACGTCGGTAACCGCCCGTTCCTACGGTGCAACCACAGCGACCGGAGTAGACGCCGATGGCGATACAGTAATGGCCCCGACTCAACTGAAGGGACCACGTAAATATAGTAGCGGAGATCACAAGAACCGCGGCGAGAAGCGGAAGGCCAAATGGGTCGACGCCGTAGAAATAGAGAGACGCCGAAACGAAAAGCTCTGTTTCCGTTGTGGAGCATCCGGACACCGCCTCCGCGACTGTATATACGCTCCAGCGACTCGCCCAACCTCCCTTAACATGGTCTCAGCAGGGCCCGTACTGGAAGACGACGCAGAACTAACGGACTCCGTTGTATCGGAGTCGGGAAAAGACTAACTCTCCCTCGAAATCAGGAGACGAGAGTAGACGAAGCACTGGCAAAAGGGTGGGGGAAATTCAGGAGAGCAATGAACGGAAACCTCGTTTACACAGACGTAATCCTTCAAAAAACTCTCGGGACATTTGCCCTTATTGACGAAGGCTGCCAGTGCTATGCTGTGATTAACGAAGAGCTGGCGATAGGCCTCGGCCTTCGCTACATAAGCCACGAGAAGCGCGAAGTAAAGGGCGCTTCGAAAGCCATGGGGAACGGGACGATCAAGGGAGTCGTCGCGTTCCGCATGGAAATCGCGGGGTACGACCAGGACGTTTACGCCTATGTAGTTGACAACCTATCGTTCCCTATAATCCTAGGAAACCCGTGGAAAGCGGATAATAAGATAAGGACAGCGCCGGAGAACCATCGGTATTACCATGGTCGCGCAAAACGATGGGTGACCGAAGGACGAAACCACATTGAACACGAGGGAAGCGACAGTTTTACGTCGGTGGGCGTTACAACTACGAAGGACATCGAGATAGCCCTCAAGGAAAAGTCGGAGCTAACCATTAGCCAGCTGGAAGACAAGCTACCTCCAGAGGTGAAAGATATGGCTCCGCTGTTTTCTAAGCGGGAGGCAGAGAAGCTAGCACCGCACCGTCCTGGCATCGACCATCGCGTCGATATCCGCCAAGAACCCGACGGATCCCGGGCAGCCTTACCATGGGGTCCGCTATATAGCATGTCAAAGGACGAACTCCTAGTGCTACGGAAGTCACTCAACGACCTTCTTAAGAAGGGGTATATCCGGGAAAGCACATCAGAAGCAGCGGCTCCCGTGTTATTTGTACGGAAACCAGGAGGAGGGCTTCGGTTCTGCTACGACTACCGAGCACTAAACGCTATCACTAAGCAGGATCGTTACCCATTACCGTTGGTACCGGAGACCATGAGAAATCTGTCGGGATCACGGTGGCTTACGAAGGTAGACGTAGTTTCGGCCTTCCATCAAATACGGATGGCTAAGGGCCACGAACATAAGACGGCCTTTCGTACAAGATTCGGGCTATTCGAATGGTTAGTATGTCCGTTCGGACTATCAGSGGCCCCGGCAACTTTTCAACGGTATATCAATAGTTTACTGCGGGAAGAGTTAGACGACTTTGCGTCAGCATATATGGACGACGTCGTGATCTATTCTAATGGCTCACGAGAGGATCATTTCGCAAAGGTTCGCACCGTCCTCCGTAAGCTTTGGGGCGGAGGGCTCTTCTTAGATATCGGGAAAAGCGAATTCGCACAGAAGTCGATTAAATACCTTGGGTTTATCGTGTACGCCGACGGAAAAGGCGTGGGTCCCGATCCAGCGAAGTTGGAAGCAGTAAGAAAGTGGGAGTCACCCGAAACACAGAAGGAAGTACGACGCTTTCTAGGCTTAGGGTTAGGGTTAGGGTTAGGGTTAGGGTTAGGGTTAGGGTTAGGGTTAGGGTTAGGGTTAGGGTTAGGGTTAGGGTTAGGGTTAGGGTTA
>PDLN01000013.1:2162-19833 GCA_003369635.1 Coleophoma crateriformis
GATATTACCTAGGCTTATATCTAAGTAGAGACCTCTTTAAATCGGGAAATATTAGCTAAAGTACTAAAGTAAATTAAGTACTAGTTTCCCGAGGGGACTATTATAATTATATAAAAACCCCTTTATAGAATTCTAGAGGCAAGGACCTATTAGTAGGCTATATACTATAAGTACTATATAAAAAAGCTTAATATAGTAACTTCCTTGTACGACCTATACTTATTAGTTATAAATACGGATAAGGTATTTAGAATTATTAGAATACAAACGGACGATACCTTAATTCTCGGGAATAAAGACTTTAAGGAACTTAAGAATAAAGTACTAAAGTAAGCTAAATTAAGTACTAAACTAATAGAGACTTTTATATATAGAAATCCACTAGTCTTTAATAAAGGGATACTTTACCTAGAAGGTAATAATATCTAATTAGTATAGAAAGGCTAAGGCAAGAAAATTAAACTAGTTAATCTAGACTCTAAGGACCGTACGACCGAATACCGAGAGTAACGGGTACGTAAAGCTTACCTAGCTACTATTTACTAACTAGAGGCTTTATTAGACCTCTTTATAGCTATATAATACTAGGACCTAATAGATAACGAGGTTAAGGTTCTTAATAAACGTCTAAAATAGTAGATAGAAAATATAGACTAAGGTATTATATACGTACCTATAGACCTAGGTAGTATAAAGCTCTTTATCTTTATTAATAGGTTATTTATAAATAACAAGGACCTTAGTTCCTAAATTAGATATATAATTATCCTTGTAAATAAATCGTACGAAGATATCGAATTTGAAATCTAAGGGAATCTTATTTATTAGAGTAGTACTAAGAGTAAAAGAGTAACCCGAAGCGTACTAGCTTTAAAGATCTACGGAATAGTAGTAGGCGTCGATATAGCTATTACTATAAGCTCTACTATCTATATAATTACCGTACGGCTTAGATTACCTTAGGTACTAATCGTTATTTATACCGATTTATACTTTTTATATAAATACCTTATAAAGCTTAGTATAACCAAAGAAAAGTATCTTATAATAAATATTATAATCTTATAATAATCGTATAAACGTAGGGAACTTACGGAAGTCCGTTAGATTAATAGATAAGATAACCCTACGGATACTATAACTAAAGTAAATCTAAATAAGACCCTTAAGAAGTTCCTAGATAATAATTTAATATCTATACGAATCGAGGGTTAGGTTAAATAAAAAGAAAAGTAGAGTTAAAGGAGGGAAGTTATCTAGAGTTAAGATCCTTTATTTATTACTCGTTTACGATTTTCTTTATTTTATATAATAATTTTATAATCGTACGGACTAGATAACTAAGTAATTATTAGGTCTAGGATAATTTAGGTTTATAGTTATATTTGTTATAATTAAAGGTAAAGTATTAATAGTAGTAGAATTACTATTTAYTACGAAAACTAATAACCTAGGTAGAGGAATTACTATTTACTCCTAAAATCAAAGACCTAATAAACTAAGTAAGTAGATAAAGGAAACTATACTATTAACGCTAAACGCCTAATTAATTTAGAATACCCGTCCCTTACCCTTACTAAAAGTAAGACCTAATTCTAACTTTGTATTACCTCGTATAGTATTACTACGGGTTAGACGTTAGTATTAGGAAGATAGAGGAGTTCTTAGACACGAAGATTTGAATTATTTACGACGAATATTAGTAGGATTAGTAGGGTTAACTAAGAATATTAGCTAATAATCGTACGAAGTTAGAAGGGACTTATAAGAATATCCGATCGTATTCTACTACTAAAGGTAATTACTATAGGCTCTACCGCTAAGAGGGGGAGTAGAGATATATAAGAGAAATAGACTATCGGTGTTAAGGTATATATAGAACCCGTAAAGCTCGGTATTTCTTATTCCCTATATCTAGGCAAATAATACTTAAAGGCGCTAAAGGTAGACGAGGACTCTACCCGTAGGAGCGTCCGAAGTACTATACGTAGTAATAGTATAAGTAAGCTACTAGTTAGCCTAACTCTAGATAGACGATAACTAAGTAAGTATTAACTCGTTATACCGAAGAAGGTCTATAACTAAGACTCGAGGCTCTACCTCGTCGATAGTAAGAAGTAGCCTATTTAGCGAACGCTCTAAGCTTATAAGGCTTGAAAGCGTACGTACAAAGCTAGAGAATAACTCTAGAGAGCTAGGGGGACTACTACTAGCTAAACCTAAGTATACGCTAGGGGAGGTATCGCTAGCTACCTAAGCTTTACCTATAAGCTACTCGCTTAGGGAGGGAGTACGTTTAGAAGATATAATAATAATARAGTCGTACGGTAGTAGTAATAATATTTAGAGGTTGTATAATACAAAGAGCTTAGAAGGTAAAGATAATATTAAAAGAAGAAAGGAGGTAAAGAGAGAAATAGGAGCCTTAAATACTCCTAGACTAAAGAAGAGTAAAGGTAAAAGTAGAGAGACTAAATAAAAGGGGAAAGCTCCCCTTTGTGCCCTAAACCTACTCGTAGGTCCGTACGGGCTAGTTATATAGGAACTGTGTAGTCACGGCTCTTAGGGCCTAGTTATATAAGTTGAATAGACAAAGAGGTTTACTTATCCTAGTATAATTACCTAGCTATAATTTATAGGCTATTACTAACTAAGTAACTAATCGTACTACGGCAAACAAGTACGTACGGTAAGGGGATTCAGAGGATTAAGTAGTATAAGGGATTACTAAGCGATAAGTAAACAATCGGTAACCGGGAGGTACTAATAGACTAATAGGTTCGTACGGAAGTCTATCGGTATTCCTATAACAAAAATAAAGAATTACCGGTATTAGGATATAGCTATATCCTATAAGGTTTAATAGGTATACCGATATATCTATAAGACCGGAGTATACTCCGTACGGTTCTAGTATCGTTAAAAGGAATTATAATAGGAGCTTAGTACTAGCTAATAAGCTTACGACCGGTTATTTCCCTATATATAAGAAAAAGTAATATAGGGCCTAGGTATATTAGAGTAGCTATAATACTAGCTTCGTACGGGAACTGTAGGATATACGTATAAGGGGAAATAAGGGTAATTTATATATATTTAGGAAGTATAGTTATCCTCCCTTTTAAAGGACAATTAAGATAATATAGATAATAGCTATAATATACTTAGATTACCTTTATAGTAAGGGTAACCTAGGAGTAGTAGCGCGTTCTATTACGTCCGAAGCGATACCGTAGGTCGAGCCTGAACCTACTACCTTTGTGAGTCAAGCCCGAACTTATAACCACTAGATCAAGCCCGAATCTAGTAACCCCGGGGAGAAACGTTAATCACCGCGGTGTTTACTACCTATCGTACGGGTGGTGAACTAACATTTGGTATCTAAGAAACCTAAGCTTCGGTAGTCCTAAGATATAAGCTTAAAAGCGTTAGCGTTTGTAACTAGAGATCTAGTATAGATATTATCCTTTTAGAGTCGAATAAGTAAAGTCTAGACCTTCTAAACCCTCTACGAATATTACTTTTAGTTATTATAATATTAAATATAACGTAGAAGGTAAGAAAGAAGTCTTCCTTAATAATATAAATAATATAAACTTATATTATATCTTTAATTTAGCGATTATACGCCTTTTTTAAAAGGCTAAAATAACTAATATCTAGTAACTAAAGTATATAAAAAGAATAAATAAGTATATATAAAGTAATAATATTATACTCCTTATAGTACTTTTCGAATTCGTCTAAGTAGTAACTCTTATAGCTATTAAAGACTAATAAGTAAAAACCACTTATAGTTTAAGCTTTAGTATACTCTTCGAAGTACTTAATCTATTTTATACCCTTCTTATTATTTGTCTAACTATTATTAGTTACTATAGTCTTCTAACTAGGTAGGAATCTATTATTTTTAGACTAAGATCTAAGGTAATTTTATATTATAATAACTATAAATAATAGTATATACTAGCCTTTAGAACTTATACCTTAGATTATAGTAACCTATTCTTAGTTACTAAGCTATAATTTCTTTATTTTTATATACCTATTAAAGTTAGTTATAACTATTCTAGTTTTAATTTAACTTATTATAAATCTAGTCTTATTAAAATTATAAATATTTATATTATAGATTCCGTATATTATATCCTACTCTATAATAGATATTATATAATTATTATTATATAATCTTAGAGCTAACTCGCTAGCTCTAGAGCTAGAGTAGACCTACTCGCTCTAGAGTAATTCACTTAGTATATAAGAGTAGGAAGTTCCTAAGTAATTAGGTATTACGTCCTAGGTACGTATAAGCTACCTAGTAGGCTTCCTTAGTAAGGGTAAAGGTAGGGGCTCTAATTATCCTCGCACATTATTGTGTTTGTTTGCATCATCTCCCACGGGTATGGTGGCTTAAGGGCTGGAGCGAGGGTTTGATGAGATCTATTTGGGAGAATATTGATCCAGTTGCTCAGTCATCCTTGATCTGGGCAAAGGAAATAGTCGGGATATAGGTTCAATTCAGCGTCACTTGGATACTTGACTTTAGGGCGTGTGCGCTGTCACACTGCGTTGTTATAATGATAGAAAACAGAAGGAAAGTGTAGCAATTGCTTTGTTCATGGAGACATCTTCACCAAATAGATTCTTTTTTTGCAGATTTTGAAAGGTTGCAAATAACGATAGCTCTCAATGTCCAATTGTTCCGAGGCAGAAAATCAGTATCTTCCATCGTTAAATTGGAGATCCTATTCTCTCTTAATTTAGAACCACTCTACCTCACGCCAAAAGACAAAAGCAGCTACCAGCTTATAACAAGCTTACGAACACGAAGACTGTCATAAAGGTTTGCATCAATACCACGAGGAGGTTATAGAACAAACAATTAGGCAGTCATTCACCATGAATATCCTTGCTATACCTTCTCGTCAACTTATTGGGATATTCAGAGCGCAACCATAGATAAGGAAATTAGATTGCTGTTGTTAAGACAGGGGTGGGTGTTGTAGTAGCCCCCCATCGTAAAATCCGTCCTATAACATGAGTGTACCCGTGCACCATTTGACGTCGTACTAGCGTATTCGTATTCACTTTCCGTATGCAGCATCACTGGCATAGCTATATTGTGGATCTTTTAGTGAAGCCTGTCCATAATACCGGTGTTAATGGTGCTGCCAACTTGATAGTAGGCATTATGAAGGCAAATGAAGTGCTTTTGCTCAAAGCCGATCCACATAGACCTCCAAACGAGCACATCATTCATCCGATCTTGGCAAAAGATCTACCAAATTTAGGGTTTCGATATTTGGATTTCAGGGGAGTAAACGTCGTTCATTTGGCTGTGAGTTATGGTCTATCACCTTCAAACAAAGCGGTCCTAGGCAGCTATATATACAGTTACAATGGCAAACAGTTGAAACCATTTTCTTCCCGGCATGAACACACACGCACTCAAATCAACGCAATAAACATGCATCGACTATTATTTGTTCTTGTAGCTTCTTCTTCCCTTGTGTTAGGGTCAACTACAGCGAACAACACCTGCAAGACAACGCCTTCGGAAGCAGGATGGCCTTCGGCAGAAGAGTGGTCCGCTCTCAATAGAACAATCGGCGGTACACTTATCAAGACGTCTCCAGTGGCGTCGTCGTGTTATGCTGGCAACCCTTTCAAGTCAACTGTACCGTGCGACACAGTAGAGGCAGATTGGAGTTATACGACTTTCCACGCCTCTCTTCCTGAATCAATCGACTACCCACTATACGCTAACAACTCGTGCTTGCCACCTGGGGCAACCGGTTACACTGCTGATAAGGGTTGTGTTGTAGGCGCCCTGCCTCAATATGTTGTCAATGCTACTCTTGAGGAACATATTTCAACCGGAGTGGCTTGGGCTACGTCACACAACATTCGGATTGTCGTGAAGGGAACGGGCCATGATATGAATGGAAGGTAAGACGGGCCTCATTGACGAGATGGTGTCATTACTAAGTCCAACCCTAGATCAAGTGGTGCCTTCGCGCTATCCATCTGGACCCACAACTTCAATAACATCTCCTTCAATTCCGCATGGCCTGTGCCAGGTAGCAATGTGACGGCTGATGTCATCATCGCTGGCAGCGGTAATAACTGGCAGCGAGTATATACTGCAGCAGAAGCGGTTGGCAAGCTTATCGTGGGAGGAGGCGCCACAACCGTCGGCCTTGGTGGTTTCATCCAGGGTGGTGGCCACGGTCCCACGTCTAGTCATTACGGTCTCGCAGCGGATCAGATCTACCAAGTCAAAATCATCACAACGAATGGAACACTTCTGGTCGCAAATCCAGTGCAAAACCAGGATCTTCTCTGGGCTATCCGCGGAGGTGGCGCTGGCCAGTACGGAGTGGTGACCGAGTATGTTCTTCAGGCATACCCGGCGCCAACTAGTGTTGCTCTTGGGACTCTGACCCTATCGACCAACGGCACGGATAATTCCAGCATCAATGCGGTGTGGAATGCACTCGCCGTTGAAGTCAGCAGCATTCCAGACCTTATGGATGCAGGTTTGGCTGGTGTAATGGAGGCCATTTCTAGTGTCGTTTCAGCGGGAACTAAAGTCACGGCATCTCACTCATTTTACGGGTACAACATGACTGCCGACAATGTGACTGCCCTTCTTAGCCCGGTGATAGCAAATATGCGAGTACAGGGCAACAATTCGACTCTTTCGGTGTCATGGACTGAGCCTGTGACATATCCTAACTTCACCGCCTTCTTTACGGCCCTGAATCCTTCCGCAGAAGGTGCAGGTGCCCTGTCCATGATGTCTAGTCGGTTGCTTGGCCGCGACCAACTGACAAACATCACGCAATCACAAATGGTATCCTATCTAAAACGAGCATTGATAGCAGAGAAGACGGGTTCGGGCACGTACTTAATCATGGGGATGCAAGCCGGAAAGGGCCCGGCCAACGTCCCCGAGAACATGCGCGGTGCCTTGCAACCGTCCTGGAGAACTGCTTACGTTCATACTATTGCATTGGGCGCTCAATTCAACTTGACCGTCACACCTATGACAGCTTTAGGCGCTGCGGCTGAGTGGGTCAACAACAACAAGGAAACAGTTTGGCAAGACTGGGCTCCTGATATGGGAGCCTACATGAACGAGGCCAATCCATACAATCCCAATTTCAAGACAGATTATTACGGCTCGAGCTATGATAGGCTGTTATCAATCAAAAAGCAGTATGATCCAACTGGAAGTCTGTTCGTTCTCACTGGGGTTGGTAGCGATAAGTGGGACTACAACTTGGACACTGGAAAGCTGTGCCAGGTATGAGTAGGTGGTCTACTAGGAGTCAGGAGATGAGGAGAAGTTGTATATACATTCCTATGAATTAATTCTCGAGCTATAGAGGTCAAGTATTGAATGGATACATTTGCCATGGAGAGATGCATAGATCACACTAAGGACAAGTGAGATACAGCAAGGTTATGGACGATTAGCGAGGAGATGGTTAGCGAGAAGTTCGTGTTCTGAATACAATAGCGATACGTTTTACCTGTAGACGAGTGTCGAATATTGCTTAGTCAAACCTAAAGTATACCAATGGGGCGTTTAATATACAGAGTATAGCCTAAAAGCCAATTGGAGAGGATAAATCCATGATATCCTACGGATCATTTGTGCGAAAGGATATTCCATTTAACATGATCCCCCCTCCAAAAGCTAAGCAAAAGTTAGCATGTGAGTTGAAAGACTCTACAAAGGACTATCCTAAGTGTTGCCATTGTAGAGATAAACAATGTAAGAATGTGATCATTTTGAAGCTGCTAAGGAGTTTGGTCCGCATAAGCATATACTGTTCAGAAATTGCGTCACTACCATCATCACCATATTACATGATATCTCTAACATTCAATGTTGGATGAATGGTAAGTTTGTTACCGTCCCAGGCAAAACAGTTCTTTGTGGAATCTCTAAAACCATGTTAGATCCCCAGCTCTCCAGCGGCTAGAACGGGACGGGAGAGTACGTTGTACATTGGCAAAACCCACAGTGTACATACAGGGATTCAAGCGAGTCTGGTCTGAATCCGGTCCTAGACCAGTTGTAGATAGTTTTAGATAAATCTAGCTAGTAGATAGATACGAGTGCTTAGAAAGTAGTAGAAATAAGACTACAAGGTACGTTATATATAAGTAACACTTATATTATTCATATAACTAAGTCCTAATCTTAATTAAGTACCTATATCTAGACTATATCCAGACCGGAACCGGACCCAAACCAGACCTTAACCCAGATCTTAATCCAGACCATAACCGGACCCGAACCAGCCCTAGCGTAATCATTATAAAATATACCTTTCTAACTACTAACCTAACCCTAACCTAACCTCCCTAACTCTAACCCTTTTATAAGCCCTTTACAGGATATTATAAAGAGAAGAAAAGCACAGATTTGCTTGTCCGAACCTGGACCGAATTCAAACCGGACTCGCTTAGATCCCTGAATGTACACTGTGGGTTTTGCCAGTGTACAACGTACTCTCTTAGGACCCGGCTAGAACTGTTAGCGCGACTGCTCGTATTATCTCCATATTATCATAAAATTTCGTGAATCTCTTCGTATTCTGGAATTCTCACATCGAGATTGCAATCAGATGTATTAGATTACTGCGACACCAACGCTTCTCAGGAAACGATTCGAATGAGCCCTCGGAATATACTCATAAACCAAGTAGAATCCTGAATCACATCACATCGCTTGTAATCCAGAACTCGAGTCTAGTATGGCTTTGCTCATAAGCTCTGGGACACCTAGATCCAAAATGCGCCCAAATGAGATTTGGACAATAATTGATTTCCATGGCATTTTCCATAAATCGATGTTACTCAGTGTCTCGAGCTTGGACCTGTTATCAACATCCTTGTACCAGTTCCCGCTGATAGCACAGCTTGATGAGCTGTACTCTGAACCGCCGGAAGCCGCCGGAATACGACGGGATCCGCAGGGCTGCAGCATCGTGTGCTTGCTAGAGCCCTGGGCGCCGGTTATATACAAGTGTGGATATACACTTTCAAGTTTCTCACTATGGCCATGGGGCATTGTAAACTGGGTATGGCAGCATCTAATTTACCCTGCCAAGGGACCCTGTCACAGCGTCCTCATTCCAGTCGTGATCGGACTCGATTGCTAGCCTGGGTGAATTTTACAGGTTGAATAACAATTTTAGATCAGGTAAGGAATGCCCTATGTCAGAGCTCACAATGTAGATAGCTCTTCAAATACAGTAGGCCTCCCATTTTTGACAGGTTTTACGACGTAGCCATCCGATTTAAGTGGGAGCTTTTGGGAACGGGTATTTCTGATGCAGCTTTCGCTGCTGCAGGAGTTATAGAAACCACGATGAGATGGCACCTTCTCTTGTGCATTACTTTACAAAATAAAACATCGACCTATTGGAGGCAGTCCACTGATAGTTTTCTATCATGGCGGAGCCTGGTGCTTTGGCTCTGCTGGGATGGAATCGACGAATTGCATTGATGTTACACAGAAGTATGGCTGTGTAGCCATAACTGTGGATTACCAACTAGCACCAGAACATCGACTTCATGAAATTCCACCTCTGATCTACTATACTACGGAGCAGAGCCAGTGATATATTTGGAGGCAGCATCAATTGACATAGTATGTCGAACCAAATTTAGCAAGGAATGGGTTGTAGTCGTGGAGTGTTGCTAAGTAATCCTCAGAGGCTTACATATTTCACAAATATTAATTTCTTAGCAAGAACCCCTTTTCGACCTATTTGGCCAGCATTGTTTTCTACGATTCTATATTTATTTTAATGCAAACAAGAAGTCCAGCGGATTTGAATCCAATTCTTGTATCAAAAGCTACTCTCTCTCAAGAGCTTTTAGCTCTATCGCTGAAGTTTATAGCCTTTAGCACCAATGAATGATCTTGGTAATTCTGTTATAATAGCGGAACCCCCATTATACTTTAGTTCATTGACATATAACTTCGAATCTATCCTACAAAAGCTTTCCTCCCGAGGTCGTCGTGGAAAGCGTCGATCCATATAACTTCTTTCAAATGCCGACGTGTCTCATTCCAAGACAATCCACCTAATGCTGTTGCCTTCCAACCTGCCCATCTATATAACTGCACTCAAACTCGATATTCTTAGCATTAGGCGAGCGATGGCATCTCCTGGGAGCTCTATTTCCCTACCACCACGCAATGATACCTTCCTCAAAGCTTTTTTCAAACATCAATTAATGCCGAACCCAAAACCACCGCTTGAATCACTTTCAGTAGCTGGAAAAACTGCGGTCATAACCGCACTCCTAGCCTTGCTCCTACTCCCAGCGTTGAAAAACACGACCCAACCCAGCACTCCAGGTCGACTCACGTTGGTAGCCTCCGGTGCCGCTCTCATCGCCGAATTTTCCGAACGGAACGCGATACCCTTACTTCCCAGCTTTGATAAAGCCGAGGGATGGAATGCTTCTACCGCCAAGAAGAGATACGACACCACCAAGGGATTGGTGCTCATGCTTGTATACAAGCTGAGTACAATCACCAAGGCGGAAAACACCGTGATTAACGTCGTTGACCCAACTTTCACCCCCGGCACTGGCTTTTTCCGCAACCTTCCTTTCCTTATGAAGTTGTTCGCCTGGCCGGTGGCGATCCTGCTGGGTACCTCTGTAAACAAGGCGGCGTGGACCTATATATATGCCGCGGTAGCTAGAGGCACAGAAAGCCACGGAAGCTTTTTGAGTGATTGGAAATCAATCCTTAGGCCCCCAAGCTCCAGTTTCTGATATTATCAACGATCGTTCATGCTGACTTTACTAGATTCTATGCCTTTATGTACACAGAGGAGGGCAACAGATTCATGGACCGCCTTTGGAATAAGACTCTAAAAGAGCTGGACTTTCCTGAAGTAAGAGATATGTTGGAGTCATTGCGGGAATAATATACGGAGTGATTTCCATCCGCCAGCTAAAGACAGAATAGAATAGAGGACGTTGATGGTCAAAATGTTGTGTTAGAAAATTGCATTTGTTCAAGATCCCCAGAATATCCTTGAGATGCTTGATCAAATCTATACCAAGTAATATATGATCTATTGCTTGTGTTTCCTTATAGAGTCATATATAGTACCACAGGCGAGAAGGGGCACATCGTAGTAGAAATTAACAACTTGTACTCGTATAGATAGTATAGCGCTTATAAACCACGTAAAGAGTCAAGAAAGTAAGGCTAACCCTAAGTGCTCTGGTCCACATTTATATTGCTTCTTCACTAGCTTTACATCTTTACCCTCCCACCGCAATAACCTAGATGCTCCATAGTTAGGAGTTTCCCGGAAATCGATAGTGATGGGACCCAGCTCAATGCCGCATATATGACTTCTAAAGCTCCCACTTCTCTTATCATGACGAGGGAATGATCGGCAAAAGCAAAATCCTGTTCAATAACAAGTTCAACAACTTCCTGCAGGTAATTAAGAATGGGGTCATACATGATGGAAATGATCGTTCCGGTTCATTTCAAGAATGGGGCTATGATAACGGGATATACTATAACCGTCCTACAGAGATAGAAATACCATCCTAACTGCACACAGTTCCGAAACGGGGATTGTTAAGTCAACTATCACAATTGTTGATCATTCCTCGCCATAAGCATGGCGAATTCTCTCACGACAGTCGTTGTACCTGGCACTGTACACCTCGTAGATCTCAACGAGGAACTGCACACCGGCCACTTGAGCAGCAATAAAGAAATTATCCTCATCCCACGACCCAGTTCTGACCCCGAAGATCCTCTCAACTGGAGTCGACAACGTAAACACATCGCCGTAGGCTGTGCATACCTTCATATTTTCGGTATCGGCATTGCATCTGCTGTCCAGTATTCGATCTTGGACAATATCTCTGCAGATACAGGCATCACACTTGCAGAGCTCAATACCGGAACGGGTCTCATGTTCCTGTTTCTTGGGTGGTCATGTCTTTTTTGGCAACCGATTGCTCTGGTTTACGGCCGTCGTGGTGTTTACGTCTTGTCTTGCTTCCTCTGCATAATACCCATGGTGTGGTCCGCGTATTCCAAAACTAAGGCAGAGTGGTATGCACATCGTATCTTATTCGGACTCTTCGGATCATCCGTCGAGTCGCTTCCCGAAGTCACTGTTCCCGATCTATTCTTTGCCCACGAGCGAGGTACTTATATGGGTATCTATGCATTCCTCCTCTTCGGGTCAAACTTCCTCGCTCCATTCTTCGCTGGGTTTATCAACGATGGTGTGGGATGGCGCTGGGTTATGCATTTCGGATCAATCACCCTTGCTGTCACTGGAATTCTGCTCTTCTTTTTCATGGAAGACACAATTTACTTCCGCTCAACCTTTGAAGGTCTTGATGACGACCCAAGGACCTCTATAACCCAACACTCGACAGTCGGAAATGGCATCGAGGTCATGGAAAAGACCACGAGCAAGCCGCAAGCCCCAGTCCCGGGGAAGAATGTCTCTGGTGTTTTAAATTATAGCCCAGTCTCCGAACACACCTTTCCACCACCCAAGACCTATATCCAGAAACTTGCTCTCTTTGTTAAATTGGACGGACGACTAACGAAGAAGCAGCTCTTCACTATGATGTACCGACCCCTGCTGATCTTCTACCATTTCCCTATTACCACCTGGTGCGGCTTTCTATACGGTACCAATCTGTCCTGGTATAACGTCATGAACGGTACCACGAGTTTAATTCTTGGAGGAGCACCTTACAACTTCCAAGCCAAGTACGTCGGCTGTGCATACCTCTCCCCTTTCATTGGTGCTGCCGTGGCATCAGTCTGGTCCGGCCAAATTGCCGATAAGCTCACCCTCCGCTTGGCACGCAAGAACGGCGGAGTGCGAGAACCTGAGCAGCGCTTATGGAGTATGCTTCTCCCCGCTATCATTGGGCCTGCCGGTTTAATTCTCTGGGGTGTAGGGGCCGATCATGGGATTCATTTCATGGGGTTAATAATTGGGCTGGGTATGCTTGTTTTTGGGCTGATTTGTGCAAGCTCAATATCGCTCTCGTACGACGTTGATTGTTTCAAAGACCTTGCGGGAGAAACCATGATTGCAGTTATTATCTTTCGAAATACGCTTGGTTTTGGCTTCAGCTATGCTATCACGCCCTGGATTAATGCACAGGGTCTGACGAAGACGTTCGTCGCTGTAGGGATGATCTCGTTAGTCTGTACTTCTTCATTCTTGGCCATGATCAAGTTTGGTAAGGCGCTGCGTCGTTTTTCGACAACAAAATACTGGGAGTATGTGGCGACAAGTGCGGTGGCGGGACACTGATGGCAAGATCAAAAGAGTGATGCTGCTTTAAAAAATAAATGTTTCCAGTGCAACAAGAAATTCACCAAGCGCTGGAACTGGCAATCGCTCATGAAAACATATAGGATCAGTCAAGTATTGACCTGCCAGATGTGTGGCAGGACTTGTGCCAGGCCTGGGGACCTCAGAAGTCCTGTGAGAACGCACGTGGGCGATAAACCTTTAAGTGTGGTGGGGGTTTTGGAGAAACGGCCAAGTTTGCAGGGTTAGGCAAAGCTTCCTTAGGGCTGATATGTACAGCAACCATCATAAATGACAAAAAGGATAGAAGTGCATTTTGGAGGAAGAGGTACACAAACAAGTTCAGTGCCCATGAAAGGCTTGCTTCAAAAGGTGGCGGATGGCTCACTTGTACTTCTGTGAATCACGTCGTAGTAAGGATGTATCATTCGCGTTTGCAGAGAAGTAGTTAGAGGTGACCGACTTAGCTTGTTCCCGATAAAGCGTCGGTAATAAGAATTAATGCCGAACAAAGTAGGCGTAGTGTACTTTGGCTCGGCTAGATTGGCCGGCCGTTATGGGAGGTGGTTTCGCTGTTCGAACGGTGGCAGACGTGAGGCTGTGGGACTTGCTCGACGCCTCGCTCATCAAGTCAGCTCCTACTACTGAGTCAATCCGTCTTATAGAATCTCTTGGTCACGAGACACCGGCGTCCACACATAGCACAACCACTCTTCCTATCCAAATAATACTAGTCTGAGCTTAAGACACTTGGTAACACTTATCAACGCTGTCCAGCTTATGTCCTTGGTCATGACAGTGTGCCAGGCACGTGGAAGCCAGCAATAGCAGTCATGTGATAGTATTAGCAGGGCAGTTTGAGATAACAGAATTTGTAGATAGCCTCACAGCCTTACCTTCCCCCTCCTTCAAACTGTTCGTGGGTCCTTCTCAATACCAGATATTGCTCCTAGCAGCTCGTTCGGTTATCGCGACTATATCTACAAAAGATATCGCCTTGCACTCTTGACTCTCGAGGTTAACTAGCGTTTATCCAGCCCTCTATCGCGTCAGCAGATATCGAGCTGCCTTCCAGAACACCGAAACACAGCTTTGGAAGCCATCCAGTTCCAGGTCCAGAGGCATCGCGCCAAATACAGAACACACATACAGACCCAGAACGGACTACTGAGCTACGAAATAGTATCACAGCACCAGAATACCTAGTACCTAGGTTTGCACTTCCTGAGCCTTGCCTTATACACAAGGTAATCCGACACCGGCATTTGGAGTCACCTGATTTTGGCAGGCGTAAATCTAAGCCGCGTATTTCCTGGGCCAAATTTCTACAGAACCCTTAACATGGCCGACGTTCAAATTTCTCAGTCTCTCAAGGTCTTTGATGACCAATCAACATTCTACAACAATCTGAAAGATAAAGTAGACAAGTTTTCAGAAAAGTTGAAAGACAAGGGAATTCGACACTTCTGGCAGTCGAGAGTGAAAACAGCCCAGAGCCTCAAAGGCAAATTACAAAAACGAAAGGAGAAGGGGCAAAGCGTCAATCTTGCGGAGATTTTTGATTTGGTTGGAGGTCGAATTATACTTGTCAAGTCTGGCGATCTCAAAGTAGTTGAGGAGATATTAAGGAGAGAATTCTACTTCAGAGAAAAGATACACCACCCAACTCCAGAAGAGCACAATATCAGCTCAGGACAATCAGCGCCTCGATTCCGTATATATGACGCAAGCCACTTTCGACTAAGCCTTAATGAGGGAAACGAAGGGGCGATGAATACTGTTTTTGAAATTCAAGTTATGGATATTATCATGTGGACCTTCTATGACATTGAACACGATATCGTCTACAAGGGCAACAAACCAATTTCGAAAGAGCTCCGACAAGCATTGGAAATATTGCAAGGTTCATCAAATATGCTTGCAGCAGTGCGCCAGCAATTCGAAGCTGTGCTTGAGGACCGGCATCAAGATGTAACGAGCCGACTTGAGGCTAGCAATGGCTTGTCTCAAAAGTTTAGGCAAGATATTCAAAGTTTGGAAGGGGCACTTGTGACAAATCAAGTCGTCGTAGATCCTGAGACACACAGGGTGCTCGAAAGGGTTCTACAAGGAATCCTGGGTGCCCTTGCAGAGAGTAAGTGAGGTTCTAGCCATATCCTTTTGGTATGTGTTTAACATAAGTAAACTCTTGGCTAACGGTCTAATAGAGCGCTACAAGCCATCTGATGTTGTTGAAGCACTATTTGAACATTACTCGGCATTAGACCGTCTAAAAATTGAGCGGATCTCTGGGGATCCGCTACCTATGGACCAGTGCTATCTCAATCTCGCGATTATAGAGCGATCGAAGGAAAAAGCCACATACGAACAGAAGTCACCATTCGCACTCTTTGCTCGCCTAAAGGTACATGAAGTTGATACGAACGCTCAGGTAACATTACGTTCCCTCTTCAACCGACGCAAACTTCCAACCGGCGAAACTATTACACCAAAGCGTATTCTTATACAAGGAGATGCGGGAATTGGGAAAACTACCTTGTGTAAGAAAATTGTCTACGACTATATCCATAATGATATGTGGAGGCAGTCGTTCGACTATCTTCTATGGGTCCCTTTACGACAATTGAAGGGAAAAGTAGAACCAACATATAACTCTCAAACCCTTTGTCATCAGACCTTCTTTTCTACAAACCTGTATGGAGATGTGTTGGCCAGAACCTTAGCAGAGTTCATTGATAGCCCAAACAGTACTGCCGAAAATCCTAGAGTGTTATTTCTACTCGATGGACTTGACGAGGTCTCTGATGAGATCGATTCTGGAAAAAACAACACATGCATAGGCTCATTCATTAGAAATCTTTTACTGAAGCCTAACGTTATTATGACGTCTCGGCCCGATAGGTTTAATAGGGCTTACCTTGGATCTCTTGATCTGGAGTTAGAAACCATCGGTTTCAACCAGGATCAAGTAGCAAAATATATAGACAACCGGAGAATCGTCAAGGAATTGGAAACAGCGGAACAGATAAAGGCATTTCTTGCGAAAAACCCGCTTATGCAAGGACTCGTTCGGATCCCTATTCAACTTGACGCGCTTTGCTATACCTGGAACCGAGAGCTATTCCTTAAAGACATGCCTAAGACTATGACGACAATCTACCATGCCATTGTAAACAAATTATGGCAAAAAGATATTCTACTGCTGGAAAAAAAGGACCAAGGCCAGCTGCTAAATGCCAATGCGATAAAGGATCTCACTACTCAATCACAAATCGAAACAATTGCCCAACCAGAAAATGATCTCCTCCAAGGCTTTGCATTTATTGGTCTTTATAACAATGTTATTGAGTTTAATGCAATGCATCGGCGCCAAATACATGGATATTTACAAAAGCAAAACCGTTCTTTGCCTGTTTTCCACAGCAGCATATTTAAAAGCCTCTCCTTTCTACGTACATCTGATAACAGCTTGCCAGACAGTGAGCAAAACTACCACTTTTTGCATCTAACTTTCCAAGAGTTTTTCGCCGCCCAGTATTTTGTAAAGCAATGGACAAAGAAAGGGAAACTCTCTTGCTTGACATTGGTCAAGTCAGAGCCCGAGACAATAGATCCTGAGAGCTTTCTACGCAGATACAAATATAACTCACGCTACAACATATTTTGGCGATTTGTTGCAGGCCTTACACAATCCACGGAGGACAAAGCTGTCTTGGAATTTCTTCAGCTACTAGAAGCCGAACCGCGCGACTTGCTAGGTCCAACCCATCAACGTATGATCACGAACTGTCTCTCAGAATTACCATTATCAAATCCAACAGACTTAGAAGAGTTACAAAGCATCCGAAACCATATTGAAAACCAGCTATTTCGCTGGTTATTATTCGAATGCAGCTTCACGATGAATTCCCTTAGCTTGTGTTCGCAAAACGAGATTCCAGAACATCTTCTTATAAGGCTATTAGAAGAAGAGGACGACAACACAAAAGTATACGCTCTGAGAGCTATCCAGGGGCGATCAAGTGTAACGTCAGATCTTCTTGACGTGATAGCAACTATTACTCTTACTTCTAAGAATATAAAGTTAGAGTCAATAAAAACACTAGCCAATCATTGGAAACTTTTGTCTAAAAAGGGTATCGAAGCTATATTATCGTCTTTACAACATCAAGATAGTAATATAAGGTCCGCAGCAGCTGTGGCCCTAGGCTGGCAGTCAAATCTACCACCAGAGATCCTTACGAGCCTCGTATCGTGCCTACAGGATGAAGATGAATTCGTGAGGTCCGCAGCAGCTAAAGCCCTAGGCAGGCAGT